>BJBW01009497.1:0-71925 GCA_004320125.1 Scolopax mira | reverse complement strand
AGCCTCTCTCACAGCATTTCAGACGTTTGTCATTTATTTTAATTTTTATGACAAACCAGCTCTTACAGGGAAGGCCTAGAAGTCATTTTTTAAATAAATGGGACATTTCTTCAGAAGGTTTAAGTGAATTTGCAGTATTCTGACATTTATCGTTTATTTAATGAATTCTAGATTATTAGTGTCCAATCTATTTTTCAAATATTTAAAATAGTTTCCATACAGACTTGCCCAAATTCTCTGAAAAAAAAAAAAAGTTGATCTCTTTCCTGTTGGATTTTGGATTCTGTAGTACAGGACATTCCTGGAAAGGACAAAACTGTAGTAAAGCAAAAAGACATTTAGTTCTCCTGAGTTAAAGAGACTAAATTCAAAAGGAAAATATGAGCTGCTTCTTAACTTTCCCAAAGCAGTTTGTTCATACTGTCCTTGTACTTTGTAGTAATTTATGCTATCCTGGTGGAATATATTTCTGCTTACCCCATTTCAAAATTGATACACAATTGAGGTAGGTGTTCATAAATTTTTCTCTTACTATCACATGCTTATGGTTAGCTCTATCTCAAGATAACAGATGTCTTTAATTAGCTGTGATTTAGGGCTTTTGTCAAATTCAGATTAGAAGTCATCCATAGTATTGCTGAGATCAGAAGTGTGAAAGTAATGTCTTAATTTAATGTGTAAATTCATAATGTGTACATATTTCACAAGGAATCATAAGACCATTGTGTGAATTTTACTTTTGTCTCCTTTTAACTATCATTATCTTCCTTTTTCAGTTCTTTATTAGTGCTGTTTTCCTCTTTTTACTGAGATTATCAATAATACATTCTCAGAAAGGAGAGCTGAAGACTCAGAGGTCTTTATACAAGTCATGGGAACCTACTACTGCTACAGAGCCACAGTTCAACACACAAGTTGCGAGTCATTTTTTAGCACATAGTGATAAGACCCACAAAAAACTTCACATTGCTTCACTTCTTGGGCACTGAATCCTTTTTACCTCTGAAGTATCTGGCTCAAGTGTTCTGTATTTTACCCTCAGTTGCTGAGGGTGAAAGCATTATAGACATTCTAGGTGATAACAAGAGCTTCTCAGAAATGGTTGTGGTTTTATCCCAGGGAATAGCCAGGAACTGCTTCTCTTGCATTTGTCTCTAAAGGGCAACATTCACGCTGTAATGTTGAAGCACAGTTAAGTCACAAATGCTGTGAAACCTCCTAAAGAAATATGTTAACACACAGTTTAAAAAAAAAAATACCACACAAAACACTCTGTAGAAAACCTATTTTTCCACAAAACAATGTTTTGCAGGCAGTAGAAAAGCAAGCCTCCATAAGCTACCACTCTATTCGCATCACAAGCCATTGCTAACCTCCTACTGGACTAGGTCTTTTCAGTGCCTGTGCAATCCTCAAAAGACTTTCTCTAAGGGAAAGCAGTCTAAAGTGTATTCTCAGCAATGAAGTTGGTAAAAAATGCCAGTTGAAGCATCAGTACTTAGTATTGTACACTGTAGTGCCTGAAAACTGCAGTATCAGCTCAATCATTTCAAGTTGAATTGAATCTGGAAGGTAATTTCAGCCATCACATTTGAAGTCCACATCTCTCCTACACCAAAAAATATAAATGGAGCACACTTTCAAAATCTTAAAGGTGCCATTCATGGACAACGATATGTTGAACATTTGGAGATCCCAAGTCAAAAGCATTTCTCTGTCTCCTGCATTGTGCAATGCTTGTTTAAAATTCATTAGTTCAAAATGTAACACATATAAGGGAGTATCCATACTAGTATATTTAATCTATGTTGATAGCTGCTCAAAATAGTTCAAACTGATCTCAGAGAAAGGGGTTTTGCAGTTTTTGTTCAAAGTACAGAATGTACTGAGTAGCTCATCAAGTTCTGGTGTGTCACCCACCCTCCACACAAACCTTAGCCAAAAATAGGGAATTGCTTACAAAGGCATAAGGTTTCTCAATGACAGCACTACTGAAATATGCATATCCTTTTTGACATCACAAACCCCCCTACAAAACTACAGCGTATTAGATCAAGTCAAGTAAGGTCATAGCAGCAGCAAAATGCTCAGTTATTAGCTTACGTTTAAAAAGCAAAACCAACTTACTTCAGGCCAAGTATCTTATGAAACCTGATCCTGCAAGATTTTGCATGTATGCTTTTACATGAGTATACTATACCTCTTCTACTCTCAAATCTTTTTCAGTTTCTAGACACTTCAACATTTTCAGCACAGGCAAGAAGTCTAGTTACAGTAAATGTAAGCTTTCTACTAACAGCTTTAGAAAGCTCACTTGCTAAACAAAGCTCTTGCAGTGTGAGGGACAATTTATAGTTATGGCTCTGGAATTAATCCTCCATGTTCTCCAGAGTTCTGGTAAACTCCATGTGACATCATGTAGCACTGCTAAAATCATGAAAACCCTAAGTAGCAGGGTTTCACTACTAACTTGTGAACTCCAGCTATGAACACACAGTCATTCTGAGAATAGGACATTCACAGAGACAACTAGATCACAAAGTTGGGATCTATCTATATCACAGCTGGATGTGGTGGGTTTCCTTTCCTAGCCCAGATTTTCACTGTATTTCTGTCATTGGAGTAGCACAGTTCTTCCTAGAAGTATTAACTTCGGCAAAAGGAGATAAAACTGAGCAAATGCAGCAAAACAGAAGTGAGCTGAACCTGGATGTAGATGCTACATGATAAAAGGTGAAAAAAGTGGATGTGGGGAAACATGAGGTAGTAACATCTTTTGGAGTCAAGCATTTGGGTTCCCAAGGAAGCTGACTCCAGGTTTCAGAGGAATCTTCCCTAGAGTGCAAGAGCACTTGAGACAGGGTTGATTGGCTACCTTCTGCTTCAAGCTGGATCTGAAAGCTGGTTTGACCCTCTGTAGAGGGCTTGATATGAAAAAGACATAAAATTTCCTTGCAATCCAGATCAAGATTCCAATCTCACTCCCACAAAAAGGAGGGGGGAAAAAAAGGAAAAAAGGTAGTTGCAAAAAGAATTTAATCTCAAATGGCAGAGTGGAATGCATAAAAGAAGCCACAGACTTAAAGACAGTAATTTGATATGAAGGTTAATTGGCCAGCTTCTAGAAACAAAGTACAAGAAACCTCAAGATTTTCATGATTTCTTTATTTCAGACAACCCGCTAGAGCTTCTTTTCCTTGAAATTCTTCAAGACAGTCTGTTTCATAGCATCTGGACGCTTGCTAAGTAGCTAGAGGCTGTGCATGCAGTATGGCTGTTAATTTTGCAAGGCACAGACGCAAGAGGGCCTATCAACTCCATTACCATAATCATCTCCATTTAATGTCAGGAGCAAAACATGACCTTGCATATAAGTTATCATTCTCAGTGAAGGAGAAACCCCAGCTAAGGCCTCAGTCAGGCTGTACTGATTTACATTTCTAGAAAATCAGTCCAATGGTATCCAGTTTTGGAGTTGCTGTAAGCTTTGCCAAAATCATATCTACCTTACATTTGATGCTGCCAACACTGTCATAATGCAACCACTCAGACTGGAAATGAGGACAGTTGGGCTTTTAATATACAGCATGGAGTGAATAAATTAATATCTGTGGCACATACTCTCTATAGAATAGGAACAACAATAGCAATCTAACTGATATGGATTGTTGTAAAGTGATCTCAGATCTGTTACACCAAGGAAAGCCAGAACAGAACTTGGCTTAATATCCACTGGAGCTGGCTGCTGCTGTTGCTTAAAAATGCTGGAGTTCCTCTTAGATTGATTATTTGAAGAACATTCTTTGTAGCACTTAGACACTCCAAAAATTCACTGAATACTACAAAGTACCAAATAAACAGAAGGCATTGATCAGTTGAGGAACACTCTCACAATTTATATGGCATCTAATCAGATGTATCTACATCAGACTGTTTCCTTTCTTCTCCTCTTCTGTATGAAGATTATTTGGATAGTAAAATTTTTCTCTTAAATCTACATTTAACCTTTCATCAATCTGATGACCTAAGGAGAAACAATAATAGGCCTCAGTCTTTTTTTTTTTATAATTCTTAAGTCATACAGGAAAATAATATCAGTACAAGAGGATTAATATGTAAATACCTCAGGTAAAATAAAACTTTGCTCTACATACCCCGTCTTTATTTTTACACAATTGTCATGAATGCAAACAAGCACTAAAGTCAGAGACTCTCCTGCTGAGAGAAAAGGTACTCAAATTTATCATTTAAAGAGAATAAATGTCTTTTTCTAAATACAAAATGCAGTACAGCACAAAAGATAACTTTCTGCTTTCATCAGATATCTGAATCCTTCTTCTAGTTTTGTGATTTTCAGACACAAATTTCATGGTTTTATACAAAAACAGACCACAGTGGTTGCTACTAGCCCAACAATTTTATCCATTGTAAGCAACATATATCCTGGATGTCAATGCAGTTTTAGTAATAATCCTGGCAAAATGTAGACTTCTCCCTCACACTGCAAAATGAGAAACATGTCAACTAGACAGAGTCTGGGCCTGTTGCCACAAAAACAAATATGACTTTGATTACTCTTTTCAAAAAAACAGACCTTTAGTCAAAGCCTTTACACACAAGAACTAAATTCACAAGAAAAGAAAGGAGTGAAGAAGAGTTAAAATCAAAGTCTTGGAATCATTTTATAGAGTAAAACCTTTACCCTGTAGTTTCTCAAATAATCCATTTCACTGAATTATTTGTAAAGGCACATGAGAGAACATATAACACAACTCATATGCTCAGAGCATGCGTAAGACAAAGATGTCTGGTCCACTCATCCTGCTTTGTCATTCTTTCTAGACTGTCTTGGCCTCCTCACTACCTCTGTCTGACAAAGCTCTGCACCACATCATCTGTGTGCCAGACTCCTGCAACTGCACTGAACCGCAAACAGTGAAGGATGGCAAGTTTTCCAGCAAGTGTGCTGAGGCACTGTTCTTCTGATGACCTTTTGTAATGAGTTGCTCCCAGAAATAATTTTTTTTTTTTAAAACAAGGCAATGGAATCATACTGTCGTTCACGCAATTAGATTAAAGAATATTTCACTTCTGGGAAAGAGCTATTTTACTCTTTGGTTGGGCAAGAAAAAAAAAAGTTGAATACTGGAAAGAATTTGATGTTTTATTGTGGCCTCAGTTTACTATAGGTCACAGACAGAAGACTGAGCAGTTTTAGCCATCCCTCACCTTGTTAGAAAGACCAATTTCCTATATGATAAAAAAGATTTTCCAGTATATTAACATTCCTATAATAATTTTGGCTTTTGTCTACACCATCAGAAATTTTTTCAGTAAGTCTTACTGACTGAAAATTAATCAACAGACTAAAACTGAACATGTTCCAGTGCAAAGGCAAGAATAGCCATTCAAAGACAAGAGTGCCTCAGATGTCATCACAATCATCTGCCATGATGTAAAGCCAAATAAGAATGGTATAGTTAGTGGGGAGAAGAGTTACCAATAAACAAGCTGTGTGCTATAAGGCAGCACATGAGGCAATTCAGAGAAGGGAACTGACCACAACATCTGTTACAGCAAAAGGTAGAAGACACAGATATGCCTGGCTGCAAATCAAGTCAGGCATTTTAATAATCATATTACCAAAGTCTTTCTGAAGTGAAAAAAAAAAAGCTAGTAGCTTCAAGAAGTATCACAGATACTTTTCTTATGCATGAAGATTGTGATCTCGAGTCTCGCATACACTCCTAGCAGTCAGTGTCTCTAGAATAAAAAAGGTACCTCTGAGCTGTTACTTACATTATGTAGCATAAAGCCATCTTTGAGCAAGGAGGCAGGAGAAGGAAAGGAACAGCTTCGAGAACTTTAGTGTGAAAGGGACTCTTTTGATGAATAAAAAGAAGCAAAGTTTCCAAAAATAACTTCATTATTTATACTCAGATTGTACGATGTGATCATTCTCAGGTGAAGTCCAGGTCACACAGACAATAAGAGGGATGTTTCCTTTCCACAGCTACAACCTTTGGTTACAAGGAGTTCACCAGTGATTATTCATGCATCGGGAATCCCAAATATACAATCTATATACAAAATGGATAAGTCACGGCATGATGCATTCAACACAGATGAGTCAACATATTCAACAGCTTAAAGCACATATGGGGAAAGTTCTTCCTGTTCATTAATGACTAACATTAGTCAGCCCTAATCAGCATAACCAAAGGGAAAAAATGTTTGTGACAATACACTGCCTTGTCTTTTTATTTATTTATTAAACAAAGGTTTCTTGAGTTCATGCTGTCTGCATGACATTATTTTAGCCTCAGGTACAGGATTTGAAGTTTTGTTTCTATAAAATCACAGCTCTAATTATCTCCACCCAAGAATTCACAAAGTCATATCAACATACCTATCACTTAAATAAAAAGAATATCCTACTAAAGAAAGCTGCAAGTAAAATAACCTGATTTATCATAGCATTTTACTACTATTAAGCCATATTTTAATAAGTCTCTATGACACTTCTCATTATGCATTAACATTATGCAAACTAAGATAACTGGTGAAAAAAATTAATAGATTCCATTCACCATGCTACTCCCTGAAATACAGAAATTGTAGGAATTGGATACTAGAGAACAACAGATGAATGCAGTCCGAAGATTCTAATTTTCCATTGAAATTGTCTCTTCATTATCTTATAACTATACGACAGCAGCACGCTTTGCTTTACCAACCTTGATTTGGAGAGATATTTTAAAACTTCAGATGGTCAGTCAAAAGTTTTACTACTTAAGGTCATGCTACATCTTGAGCCGAAGTGCATTTGTACACTTGAGTTCTCTGAAGTCATGTTCAATTTACCAACTGAATTATATTTTAGGATGTTTGGTAAGGTTTCTATTTCAAGAGGGTAATTTCCCAAAGTTGCATTGTAAAACATTCATGAAACTGTTAAACAAGGCAGCTGTGCTACCAGAGAAGAATGTTACTTTAGTCACTAGTATTACTAACATACAGTATGTTAGGCTCTGTGTCAGAAGAGTAATTAAGCCTGACTTTGATTAAACATATAATACCACCCAAACTGATTCAAACAGGATCGGGAGTATCATTTTAATCAAGAGTGCTTTGCTGCATCAGACCTTAACACAGTATGATAAACATCCAAGTAAACACACTAGGATTTCTTAGTCTTAATACGCAAACAGGTGAGCTCTGTCAAACAGAGCTCCAGCCTCATGGCTTTGCTTTTTCCACAGCAAGCAGTGGGACAGGACATGAGCACACTTTCCAAGCTTTCCAAGTACAAAGTCTGCTTCCTCCAAGCTGCAGAACTAGATCACTCTCTCACACTGACCCTATGATGGAAACAGCAACCTCCAGCAGGCAATGGGAGCGCTAGGGCTTTAATTTTTTAAGCCATCAAGCAAGATTTTCTGCAGTTCATCTGTCAACACACTTATTCCTCTGACATTTGGGGTGACAAATGTGGTGGTCAAGAATTTACTGCAGCCTTTTTCCACTGCTAGTCTATTCACTTGGCTTCAGCTAAAACACTTAAATCCAAAGGACTCCACAATTACTTTCTTCTTTAAATGAGTAATCTCTTGCTTAATTGGTTCTAGAATACCAATGCTTGAGATTTAAGTCCTTTCTCGAGGCAGCATAGCAAGCCCCAACAGTTTTCTTCATACACCTCCTTGCACTAACACCTCTAAGCAGTCAGGTTTCCCTCCAGGGTAAGAGCAGAGTTCAACAGTTTGGTCATCCCCTTCTTCCGAGCCTGACATGAAAAACAGTTACTTCCAGAGAACAGACAGAGCTAAGCAGAGGTCATCAGTTTATTAGCTCAGCTTTAGAAAAAAACCTTTGAGATGATCAGGCTGCAGTAAGATGGGATTTAACTAGTTCATTTGGAAAATACATATAACTGAAGGAAAAGGAAATGCAGCTGCTACTTATAAATGACAAGCAGTCATCAAACCATTACTGCTCTCCTTTTATTCTTGCCAGTTTTTCAGTCACTAAACACTTCCAATCCAGTACAACAGCTGTAATATTGTATATAAATGCATTAATGCTCTTGGGAGATGTCCTGTTGGGGAAAACATGTATTTTTACATAGCTAACTTAAATAATATTCTTCGGTTTTCTTTTTGTTATCTCAGTACTGATGATTTACAGATTTCACAGGAAGCCTTCTATCAGCCAAGGCATGACTGCACAACCAAAGAATCTCCATATTTCAGGGAAACGTGTAGGCCAGTTGTTTGTTGGAAAACGTACAGATGTAATCTGGGAATGCTCAAAGATTCAACGATGGGTTATTTTTTTTGTGATGATTTTCAGCAGACACTCTGCTTCCACCGGAACTGTGACCTTATATGTAGAAACATGGGCTGTAACTTCCTATGACGTGCAACATGCTACCATACATGCTTTTCCTTTAACTCATCAAGTTTTCCAGGCTGCTGCCCACTCTCCAACGAAAGGAACATCACTGTGCGTACTACAGTCATTCATTCCAGCACTTGAGATCTCACCAAATTTCACACCTACAAAGCTAACACTTCAGTCTGTACTGCAGGGCAAATATTGCCATGGATTTGGGCCAAGAGAACACTTTTTTTTTTTTAAAAGAACTGTCTTAATGAGATTTTGAAATACGCTGTCCTAGAGTATGTGTGTCTCTGAAGGGTTCTTCTTGACTATGCTATGCTTAAAATATTGAAGCAAGGAAGCTCAGGATATGTTTATCGTCATGATCAAATGATTCTAAAGGGAACAAATGATGAAAACCCTCAAAAATAAAATCAAGAGCTTCTAGTTTGTAACAAACTCTATAATACAGCATATAATTTGCACTCTTTTTTCATTGTCATAGTAAATGCAATATTTCATCATATCTGCTTTAGTAAATATTAAGAATTACATTCTAATAATATATTCTAGTGCATTGCTCTTTTAACGCAATACAGAAACAACCAATCCATGCAGAATATTCAACTATGCAACTGTTATCTACTTCAAAAGACGTAATGCAAAGAAGTAACCTCCAAAACACTTTATTGCAGTATGATACCTAAGCTATTCAACACAGCAGTAAACAGTGCTTGGAAGTTATGGACTTCAAAGCTGTACAGACTCACTGGAATATTACTATGCCAATTAAAATCATACTGGAAATCTGAACCTATGAAAGAGGCATTCACATACAAGAAACAAGGTATGACAAACTCTATTAGTGAATTAGACAAAACACACACAAAAAAATATTTAATCACTGGTTGTTCACACCAGAAGCCTCTCAAACCAATATTCAAGCATAACCCTTTCTCTCCTGTTTGTTTTCTCTCCAGACAGGATTCTTACTAATTCTCCTCCCACCTCCTAACTACCCGTTTTCCTTTCCAGACTACAGGTTTTATTAAAATCATAGTGCAGGGTACTGGCAGTTCTCTAACTAATAGGTCAAGCAAACAATCTTTCACAATTCAGCTCTTTTGTTTATGTATTTTGTCAAATCAGCATTCTGCAACCTGATTTTATTTTTTTCTCCTATGGCTTCTACTGGTTGCTTTATTCCACATTAGCAAGACAAAACAGCAGGTAAAATTTCATAATGTGTCTTTCATTCTAAGAAGAGTGAACAACCGCAACCTCTCAAGTGCAGAAAGTGAACTGTGAAAACAAAGACCAATAATTACTACTGCAAGTCTACCACAGCTTCATTAAGCAGATTAGAGGAGGGCAATCCTTCTGATTACAAACAGTTGAAGGAAGAAAATACCAATGGTGAATAATGCCTCAGCCATCTGATTGCCTTCTGATGACTGCATTTGTGGATGAGGGTGAGCAGGGGATATCAATTACCCCAAGTTTAGCAAGGCTTTCAGCACTCTCTCACACAATACCCTTGTGCCCAAGTAGGGCAATTAGTATCTGAATAAGTGGATGGCTAGATGAGTCAACAGCATCAGGGATCACGCTGTTCAGTATCTTCATCAACAATGCGGAGGACATGATGGAAAGAACGGGTTTTTAACTTGCAGATGGCACCAAACTGGCATAAACCAGTCAACACACGAGAGCAAGGCAAGAGAGACCTCAGCAGGTTGGAGGAAAGGACTGACAGAAACATCATAAAATTCAGTGAGGACAAATGGAAAGACCTGTAGCTGGGAAGAAAAAGACTCTTGCAGTGATGAAGGTGGGAACTGACTGGCTGGGAACCAGCATTGCTGGAAAGGACCTGGTGGAGAGGGAGGAAGTCAAGCAACACACTAGAAGGTGGCCAACAGCATCCTGGGCTGTATTCACAGAGGCAGAGCCAGAAGAGCAAGGGAGCAATCCTCCCTTCTATTCAGAGCACTTGTTAGGCCCCCTCGAGAACCTGCACCCAGTTCTGCCCCCCTAGCACATGAAAGAACTGCACATCAATGAACTGCAGCAAGAGCAGCAGGGGGCTACTGAGATTGTTGGGGCCTGGAGCAGTTGCCCAGTGAGGAGAGGCTGAAGAAACCATCCTTGTTCAGCCTGCACAAGCTTTGGGAGGATCAAACAGCAGCCTGCCAGGGGAAGGAAGATGGATTAAGAAGTGCTATTAGCCACCAATACAGATATATAAACTTTCAGAGTAAAAGTAAGAACCATGTCCTCTCTGCAGAGGCAGCAATGCTTCTCTGCTGTACAGCAGCCATTCTGCTCTCTGCTACGTGACTGAGGTGGAATATCTGACACTGAAAATCATACAAGAGTGTTTTGGAAATACAGCTCAACTTGGTCTGTGTACTTATCTCCTGTGCAATCAAGCTAGTAAGAGACTTACTATAAAGACTCTAAAACAAAAAGCCATCAGCAATAAGATTCATATTGGTCCTATAGACAGCCACAAACATTCTTTATCTTCTGAGCACCAACTCCCAACACCCTCCTGTACACCCATAGATTCATAGCCAAACATACACAAGTCCACCCTCCTACAACAACATTTTACCTTTTTCTTCTAAAGTAAATTGCTGTTCCCTCCCCACCCCTGAGTCCAAGCTCAAACCAGGACTGGGAGTTCTCGCCCCATACACCTACCTGAAAAAGCAGATACTGGTTGTTTTCAGCTCTGCTGAGCCCATAGCAGAGTACATGGCAGGGCCTGAACTAGTTGTACCTACAAGCAGGAACAGGTCAGATGGCCGCTCCCCAACGACTCCAGCCATGAGACACACAGCCTGCTGTTACTGCAGCTCAGCTCCAGCACAGTGTCTGACATAGGAGTCCCATGAGTTTCCTCAAAAGCTGAGCTCTGTTCAATTACTGGGGCAACTGCTTGGATTCCTCCACTTCTACACGCAAGTCCACCTCCCTCCTACCATGTGGGTCACACAACAAATTTCACTTTTCCATAACCAGGGAACACTAGGGATGAGCAAAAGTATTCCACTCCACCTATGGCTCAGGGAAAGCATCGCTGCAGCTTTTCTACTCACCCTGTGCTGAGAGGTAGGGCCTCAGAAGACACAAATGTTCTTGGAGACTTCCAAGTGTGGTTAAGCTTCTTCTTTCCCCCAGAAACAAGGTCCCAGGGAGATGGCATCTTGAGCACTAGCTGCCCTCACAGCTAACTCCTGTTAGTTAAGGCAGTTAACTCCTCCCTCTAAGCACAGCTGCACCTGCTCCCACCAGGCTCGGCTCCCTCCTGCCACCCCCCCAGGCAATCAGAGTAGCCAGCTGAGGGCCCTCAGGGCTCACTAATTAGCCCCTCCCTTGCCACTCAGTGCATCCACAACACCTGTGCAACAGCCAGCCAGAAAAAAAATTAGTCAATGTGAAACCTCAAGTGAAATCACCAGTATTGCCAGGTTGCAGAGATGCAACCTCAGTACGCTGAGAAAAATAGCTTTTGAAAACATGGGTGCTTTGGCAGATCAGTGTTGACAGTTCTCCATCTGTTCCACCTTATTCTCCTTTTCCACCTATCTTTTAAAACCCTCTTTTCCTTTTTTTAAACTTTCTGCTTATTTCTTTCCCCATGCCCCTGGTTACTGCTTTCTCATATCCATTCCTTTTCTATTTGCCAGTGAAAAGTGACACAAGATGGGAATCCTGGATGACAGAGGCATCTGGTCCTTCTCTTGCTAATTCATTGAACTGCACAGAAAGAAAAATTCCCACCTACCATTCTTGATACAAATTGTCTTAACTTTGAAGAAACACTAGATGTTAACAATCTCAATAGACCTACTCATTCATTCTTTGTACTTATTACCATGTATTTTCTTCACGGTTATACAATTCAGATAAAGGATTTGATCCTGCTTTCTATCAACAGAAATAAGATCAGAGATTTCCTTCCATTTGCATTTCCTCCCGAAGCATATTGTCAACACCTTCTTTCACCTTAGCCCAGATATTTTGTATTCTTTTTGTAAAAACGAAAAAAAAAACAAAACCCAGCCCTTTTGTTCAACTCTGTGGACACAAAGTAATATAAAATGGTTTCCTGGAATTCAAAAGCTTGCCTTTCTTAGACATGCAATGATGCAACACCATGGCTAACCCATTTTCAGTCTCTCTCTCCCTTAATGTTTTCAAAACAGTCTGGCCGCTGTGACTGGCATGATCTGACATGGATAAACTTAAATCAAAACTCTGTCCCTCCTTCATACTTCACTTCTTTGATCAACAGGGCAAGGGCTAGGGCAAGACATGCGCTGCAAACTCTGAAGCTTAACTCCGGTAACTCTGACGTTACCATAACTTACAGGTTTGCCACCCAAACCTGCAAATCATGCGGTAAATAGCAAATGAATAACTGTTGTAAACAGGTCCTAGACAACCCCCCAGCTAAGGGGGCCATATAAGTAGCTGAAGTATCTCTTTAGTACTGGATGAAGTCTTTGTTCAACAGCTGCAAACCGTTCAGAAATTCAGAAAAATCAGCCAATGTTCATAGCAAACTGGCAACCAGGAAACTAAGATCACTCCCTGAAGAGCCCATGTAAAACAGTTTGGCTCGCTATTCTCAGGATGAAATCACAGTCAGAGAGCAAGATCTCTTCTAGATCATCTGTAGTACTGATTGGTTTTGACTAGTAGAGCTTAAGTTCTTAGCAATATCCAGTCACCTATTACATTTGTGCAAAGATATCCACTGTTTTATCTCGGAATAAAGATAACGGTTAACGGAAATCAGGTTGGAAGCAGTAGGAGACAAACTAAGAATGTCTGACAAGAAGATTTGCCTCTTATGTCTTTGTGACTTTCTTTTGTGCCAACATGGGTGTCTAAAGGGAGCACGAGCATACGTGTAGGGAAGGACCACGTTACACACTTGTGCAATCAAGCCATGTCGTGCTCTGGGGAGAAAGTCATGCATGCCAGTGTAACTGCTTAAATTAGAAGGCTCTTAAGACATGGACTATATTAATTTACTATTAATTGTAAAACATCTAATAATATAGGGACCCAAGTGGTGCCAGATTTTAGCCATTTTGTGAAGCTTATAGTGTAGTTATGTGATACATTCTTTGTTGTGATCAGTTTCATGCAACTGTATCACTTTTTTCTTGAACACTCTTACAAGATTGCAGCATCAATAAATTAATATAAGTAAGATGAACAGGAAGTTTGAATATCTGGTGCTATATGTTTAGTCCTAAGATATTAACGTGTCCAACCTACAATACAAACAGTTTTTTTAAATATTCATGATTATGCCAGTGGAAGCTTTGCTGTGATTACTGTGTGCTGCTGCACTAGAGAGGAAACTGTTTTCACCAGCATCTCTTATCTGAACTGTCTTTGGTGTCCATTTTTATCAGTTCTGGCTACAAATCTTCATCCAATTTGAGGATTATTCACAGACAGAATCCCAAAACCTACAGAGTAAATAATAATGAAATAAGGAACTATCCAGCAATTAGGGTTCTTGATACCTAATATTATCCCCTGAAACAGTAATTTCCTGTGTGAAAACAAACTGCTCAACTTTGCTTCCCTGAAGACTCAAAACAGGTTTTCTCCTAAGGTGATGATTTAAATTGTAGTTATCACACCAGTCAAAACAAACATACAGGAACACTGGAGTCCTTTTCTCCTTTATAGCTGATCCATGTTAAAAAATAAATAGTCAATAAAATACATAAATTTTATCATTTTAATTTGCATTATCATATATGTTTCAACACCCTTTTGTTATTTCTCATCTATTAAATGAGAATGACACCACATTTCACTGAAAGTATACAAACTTTGGAATGCTTTGTTTATATTTGTGTTTATCCTAAGGAAGTGAATAATCTATGTCTATATGACTTTTCTTACTGCTGGACAACAGCCAAAATAAAAATCTTGCTGCCACTCTTCTATTTGATCTATTCAATATTATTTCAGAATATTAAAAAATGGATTATTTTAACTGATCTACCAAAAGCAAGTTTTTGCTTCTGATGTGAGGAAGCCTTCTTTCTCATAGATGTGGCTGCTTAGCTTATCTAATGCACACCTTTAAATACAGAAGTGGCACAAATTCTGAAAACAATTTGTGGAAAAATCTCATAAATCAGCAAAAATACTTTAAACTTGCTGTCGGTATCCGGGTTCTGACAGTTTTGCTCATGAACAAAACCAGCAGAGTTGTTAACAAAAACATCAGTCTTGATGGGGAATGACCAACTCCTGGCATAAATAATGCATATGGCACCATTCAGCTTTTTCAGGAAGTGAGTCAAGGGGACCAGTGACATTATGAAAAGCTTGACCTTTCTCAGCTTCCACTTCTAGACCTGACAATAGTGATTTCCTAAATCTCCCACCTGCATTTGAAATATTCTGCATCAAAAGTTTGTCCTCTTACTGTTCTGGGGGGGTGTCTGTTTATCAGGTTTTGCAGGTTTTGCCCTGATTTCTCACCAATACCCTGCCCTTCTTACCTGGACCAGTCTGCTACCCTGTTTCATGTAGTGAAGAAATACCTCATGTGAGTCTGGAACTGACCCACTTGTAAGGAAGCTCTTAGTCCTTATCTTTTATACTCACATGCCCCTCTGCTGACACTCAGCTCTCTGCTCTGTCCTCATGGGTAAAGCAGTATGAGAAGTGCTGATAAGAGGATTAGCTGATGAAAAAAATCCCAGCCAGCAGCTTGCAAGCATAGAGCATTCATGCATACCACCATGAAGGCTGGGTCCCTGGAGAGGGATATATCTCACCTAGATATTGTTATCTCAAACTGGGCCAATTAATCTAGGTTTGTCATTTAGACTTCCTCTGTGTTAATGGGGAGAGAAACGAAAGCCATCTCAGATAATAAAATCTGTGCACCTATCTTAGACGTCTGCCTTAGGAGGATATCTCATCCACCTCTCTCCTTAGACAATGGATGCCTGGTGGTTAGACAGCTAAAATTAGTCATGACAGGGTTAAAAACAGGACAAGTGGAGAATTCCACACTTCCAAGAAGGAGAAGAATAAGCGTCCCAGGAAAAGAGCAGGTTGTGTTAAGGATCATTCTTGCACTGAGTATTACTGTTTGCCTCCCTAGATCTAAACATTCAGAGCTGGGCAGCAGAGGAAATAAACACCACATATTTCACTGGAACTGCATGGGGTGGGTGTACACACATTAAAAGAAACTGAAAAAAACACATGGTCCATGGGAGCCAGGAAAGCCATCTGCAGAGGAAGTGTACAAGAGAGCATGCGAAGCAGCAAGAGGCAAATGCTCCTGAAGAGCCGCGCGTGTCTCGCTCGGCAGCACATGTGACACAAACCACATGAAAGGGGCCTGGGGTTCTCTGCCATCAAAACTGCCAAAACAAGCAGAGTTAGGGCAAGCAGAAGCAACAGTATGGTCACAAGCACACGTTGCAATACACTGGCAGAAGCGGAATGTCTGACCTGCAACAAGCAGAAAGAAAAGCATAGTGGAGCTTTGAAGTCCAAAAGTACTGCTTGCTACCCAAAGCTTGGATAATTTTTGTCTTCTTCTACTGACCGATGTCTGAACTGCATTGTAAAATCTTTGTGTTTAGGTCATAGCTGGGAGTTCCAAGTAGAGCCTAACAAATCCAGTGTAATAATAATGCCCTTTCTTGAGATAGGAACCTTGTAAAGCTAAGCTAGAAATAATGTTGGAGGCAATGCTTTCATGCCAGGTCACCACATCTAAGAATCCCATTTTAAAAGAAAGGGGAAAAAAAAAAAAAAAAGAGTTAATAATGGCCTAGGAAAAAATATAGCAGGTTTTTTTCTTTCTTCTTTTTTTTTTTTTTTTTGTGGGAGTGGGACAGGTGTCAGTTCTTATGTTGGATGCTGTTTCATCTGATCCTGCTCATCCATCAGAAAGTATTGCTGCTTATCATGGAAATAGAACCTGGTATCAAGGTGAGGCTTTAATCACTCTAACAAGAATGAAGAATTGCTCTAGCAAGAACTTCTGAAATAAAGTCAAACTAGTATAACTAGTTGTTATTTAGAAAATACAGTACCTTTTTTTCCTGCAGTCTTCAAGCACTTTAGGATTTGAGTAAAATCCTCCTGTGCCTTTGCAGTAAAATGATCTGCCAGAATACTCCAATTAAATTCCAACAGGAATAAATCTGGCATCTTGAGTGTAGATACAATACACCAACGCTGTGGAAGCAATCTTATTTGCAGCAGCCTCCACTGCTATTTTTGCACACAATTGACTCCTGTACATTTGCTTTCCTGTTCCTATATACTCTCACGGCAGAACAGAATTTGTTCACAGAAGTACTCCTGGAAAGTCTCAACCAAGATCCCACGCACTGAGTTGAGAGCATATCCTTAGCCTGTCATTATGGAAAGTCTCTTGTAATTCATTCTGCTCTGATTTTAATAAGAGGAAAAATTAGTGTTTAATAATGCCTCATCTGAACCTGGCTTTGTTTTGTGACATGATACAGGATGGCAAATTATACCTTTACAAGTAATAAAAGAAATTCCAAAGACAACTGAACACTTGCTTTTGTGTTTATTTTACTAAGATATGTCACAAAGCTAAAAGAAAGGCTTAATTCTTGCTTTTCCCCAAAGCTTAATTTGTGAGACAAGCTTTCTCATTAAGTAAGGCTTAAAAGAAATATTATACCAGTTAGTTCGTTGGCATTTCCCTCTGAGCTGCCTGCTCTTGCAGTCAATGCATACGTAGGGAACAGTGCATCTGATGCTCAAAGAGAAAGATATCTTCAAGCATAGTTTAAGGGTTGTACTCAGACTGTAAAGACAAATAGCACTTAAAACTGAATGCAGACCTTAAATGTAGCAGCATGTAGGGCTTAGAACCCTCCAGAATATATTTCTCTCTTTTTGAAATCAAATAAATAAGACATTAAGTTTATTTCTCTTGGCTGCTAAACTGAGCATGTGCTGTTTCTGTCCATTATGCAGATAGGTATTCCTCAGTACATACACACGTTCATGCTAACTACAGCTCTCTGCAGCTCCTGAGTGCAATTCTTACCCCTTGCTATGTTTGTCCTAATGCCAAGCATGACAGGCTGTGGTCACAGTCGGGTCCTCCCCTGAGCATCCCAGCTCTGCCTCCACTGTGGGATCCTCTCAGCAGCCTTCTCCTGGGCTTCAAGGAAAATTTCAGGGAGAATGGCCTGTGACCATGACTGCTAGGTCAATGATTCCCTAGGAAAAATAGTCTTTCTTTTCTTTCTTTCAAATATTTTTTCATTTGTCATAAAAGAGTCCATTAAGTGGCACCAAAAATATTAAGAGCGGTACAAACATATTAAAAGCCTTGGAGCAGCACCAAAAATATTACAAACACATAAAAGCCTTGTATTGCAAAAAAAAATTCAATACAAGTAAGAACAATGTGTGGCAGGGTTAAAAAGTAAAATGAGTTGGTGGTGAGGGATGTCAGAGGAATATAAAGAACATATATCATTGAATAAAATATTAAGTAGCCATTGCTTGGCTTACAATGCTTACAATGTACATCTGTCCTAAGAATGACTGAATCCGTGCTATGGCCTTATGCAGTAAACTTGTTATGAGAGCCTATTAATCAGCCTTTCTGTTTACTTTGCTGACTCTCAGAAATAGCCAAAAGTAACCCTAACAAACAACCTTCCCCTCATCTTTGTAACCACATTGATAAACACATATTTCAGTACCTCTTAGAATATACCATAAAGGTAAAATCTGTACCTGCACCTGGCTTGGCCAGTCACTGCTACTGTCACTGTTTATATGCATATATCTTTTGGGGAAAAATATTTATTTTTTTAAAGAACCTCGGCAGCCCCATGTCCGGCTGACTGTCAGTAAATGCTTTCTTCTAGTCTCAAAAGTTAATAGATTTTAGTTAGAAGAAATATCTGTTCTTTCAATTAGCCCAAATCAACTCCAAAAAAAAAACCTTGACACACACAAAAAACCCAACTCAAAAAAACCATCAGGATGGTTCTCAGGTTCTTGTATGCGTGCATGTCTATGGTCAATGGGATAAATATCATTAACATCTGTGTGGAGCAGCAAAACAAAAAAGGTCTTGTATACTGTAGATTGTGTACACAGGAGAAGTCTGTATACTGCAAATTGTAGGTCAGTTTATACCATTTAACAACCTAACCACAATCCAGTTATGCTTTTCTAATGAAGTGCTATTATGAACTTTATTTAGATTTTCCAGTTCCATAATCTCTTCATGCAACACCATCTGTCAGAGAGCCAAGCAATACAAAATGGCCAATGTATCTACAATAGATGTTACAACCTAATACAGGAATATTGGGCTTCAGACACTCTACAAAAGATTGAAGACAGCCAATACATTAGGCACAATAACAATAAAACATTCCATCTCTTAAATGTTCACATGGCTATATAGTTCCAGGGAATTAGCCATAAAACCCTGTCCCAAAGTAATCAGGTCAAAGTTTCTGAAGAAAGTGAACTGAAATCTCAGTTGGAGAGCTTAAATGAGGTTTAAATAACCTCTCACATTGTAAAATGCATTACTAATATGCATGCATCTATTTAGATCCCATAGATGAGGCTGAAATATCTCTATAAAGCTATTCAGCATTAATTGAGCTAAGAAACAGGAGAGAAAAAGAGAAAAAGGGAGAGGGAATCTGAGAGAAATAGAGAGAAAAATAATAAAAAGAAGGAACAAACAAAGGCAAGAAAGACAGAGAGACCACACTACTTCTGCAAGAGAGCAAAGTACTTCAAAACAGGAAAGAGTGAGATGCTATTTACAACAAGAAATTTTCATAGATAAGAACAAATAAATGAGTCATGGTGACACATCATGATGAAATTTAATCCAGCCGTTTGTGTCCTATGGCAACCCCAGATAAGCAATATTAGAAAAATTAATTTGGAAATCCAGATGGTAATAAATATTATTCTCATCAATAAAGAGTGGATGCCAAAAGTACTTCTGACATATAAATATTATTTCACTGTGTTCCAGTCCTTTGGCTATAACACTTTAAAGGGAAAGGTTGGACAAGATCTCTCTTGATCTCTTTTTGAATTACTTCAGATGCTACTCTTTTTCATATACTTGTGATATTGTGTTAATCCCCTCCTGCAGATTAACTAACATATGTAGGTACATCCTTTATTTTATAATAAATCCTTAAATCTAGTGGCTTTAAAATGCTACATAGGAGCAATTTTCAACTATTTTTTGTAAAGTGGAAATGACATAGTAATTGTGTAGCACCATGCTGGAATCCAAGCACTTCAGTGGACATTCTGGTCATTTTTTGATCTCTTTGGAGCCCTGAAAACATGTGTCTGGAAAAGATAATTTTCCTCAAAATTATATGAGAAACTAAAGAAATATTTTCTGTTGTGAAAACTAAAAAGTACAAACTAAATTAAAGAAAAAGAATGGCTCCTGTTTAATCAAAATGAGAATTTATGGGTTTTTTAATTTTTAAGTTAAAAATATTATTTTTAATGAGCATTTTAATAATAAAATAAAAAAAAAAAAAAAAGAAAACACCTCTGACCAAATCCACAACAAACAATGCTGTTTTTCATTATGGAAAGGAGGAAAATTCCTTTCTTTATCAGCTACTGGAAAAGTATACCCAGAACTAAGATAAAATCTATTCACACTTGCTCAGAAATATCATCAGATATTTTCATAGAATCATAGAATTTTCTAGGTTGGAAGGGACCTTAAAGATCATCTAGTCCAACCATCAACCTAACCCTGACAAAAATCACTAAACCATATTCCTAAGGACTATGTTAACCTGTCTTTTGAACACCTCCAGGGATGGTACCTCAACCACTTCCCTGGGCAGCGCACTCCAATGCCCGATAACCCTCTCCATGAAGAAATGTTTCCTAATATCCAGTCTCAACCTCCCCTGGTGCAACCTGAGGCCATTGGCCCCTGTCCTATCTCCTGTGACTTGGGAGATGAGACCGACCCCCACCTCTACCCCCCCCTTTCAGGTAGTTACAAAGCATGATAAGAATGATTTCTCCCTGCACTGTACTTTTTATTCATTATTTTTTTAGCAGCAAAATTAAAGGATAGTTAACAATTATGAAAAACTTTGAAAATGTGTATGCCAAAAAAAAATCACAAATTAAGACTAAAGAACCATCCTAAACTCTGCTGTTTTCTTACAGGTATTCATAACTAGCAGTACTGACATGGGCAAGAGGGAGTTACACATGAAAATGAGTAGGTTAGTAGCTAACCTGCAGATGTGTCGTGTTCTTCCAGGCACGAAAATAAAACACTTTAAGAATGCCCTCACTTATCCATCATGTAAATCTTTATTATAACTCTTATTTTAAGGGGCAAACAGGCATGAAGAGGTGCTCAGTTTCAGCTCCAAATGTAAATATCCAATATAGGGAAAACCAGCTGCCTGTACCACCTATGGCACTAGAGAAGGGAGAAAGCACTGCTATTCCTAAATACAAGCAATCAAAATGAGGCAAAAATGGTTTCCTTAGATTGAACTCAATATAAAATATGCAACACAACTCAACCCTGACATCCAAACATGACTGTGGATGAAGGAGATATATGCAAGTGTATGAAGAACTGGTAGAGGTTTGAAGGTTGAAATGAGCAGCTGAGCATCACTTCTTTGCATTTTGTATAATACCTTTGTAAGACAGGTTCTGACCTCTCCAGTGTTGACAAGCCTTTCAGCTGCAGCGATTCAGTGCTGCTGTCATCTTCAGGCAGGTATAACAGAGCAGACGCACCAGAAGCATATAAGAGGCCTATACACACACTGTAGTATTTCTTTGCTGAACTTAAGATTGCTATCATCTCGAATATTTGGCAGCAAAGAAAGTATCAGTTAGAGCCAGGTCACTGTAGCATGAGTGAAGTTGGCTCTGGCCAAAAGGGAACTATTCCAATTTCTCTTCTTTTTAATTGCCTCTGACATCTCATGAAGGAAATAAAAGAACAGAAAAAAGCATTCTGCAAAAATACATTGATTCTGTTTATATTTCAAATACTCCGGGGATAAAGTGAGGGGATGAATTCTCACCCCTGTTGCTTATTACCAAGAAATACAAAGAAGTCAAGAAAATCTGTCTCTTCAATATCCATTTTTTCTTGTTCCTTACACTCCAAAGCTGTGCAAAGGCCCAGCAGAAATGCCTGAACTCTCCATAAATGCCCTGTTTATTGAGACAATGTTGTGGATAGAACCTGAAGTTGGTGACTTAAGACAACTGGTGTCCATCGAGGGGACATGGGTGACAATGAGGTTACTAGCTCAACAAAATGAAAAAACATCAAAAGCATAACAAAAGCACAACAAATACAAAAGTATTGTAGCTTGTTTTAAAAATCAAGATATCTAAAACTGCTAGTTGGTCTTAAATGACATGGGACTGCTTTTAAGCATTATACTTGTAACAGCTGCACAGCTCTGAGGAATTCTAAGTGGTGAGATACTGCTCCTGTTGCTCTGGCAGGAGTGTGTTCATACTTGAGTATGGCGCTGCTTGTTTACCTGATCTGACTTTTTAAATGAAATATAGTGTTGCAACCTTTGATGCACAAACATTTAGATCCCCACTCCTGACTAGCTTGGTCCAATTTAATACTTTCCACAGCATATGTATCGACTGAGGCACTGCAGTTCCACACCACAATGGGAAGAAACATATAGAGGGATTCAGTTAATCTAAAATCTAGGTGTCTAGTCCATATTAGTTTTTCATTTTATCTCTATAACCACTGGGAAAGACAGGAATACCCAGAAAGTGAATCCTTCCAACTCTCTTAATTAGTATTCTGTCAAACAGATGAGTGACTCACTGGAAGTGTCCGTCTCTCTCTACTGTACAGAAGAGATGCTTAGGCAACCAGATTAGATTAGGTGCCTACCTTTCAATTGCCTAAAACAAGAGAGGATGAATCCCATTTACAGTGCAAGACTGACAATCTCCTAACATGCCACTAGACTACCTGCATTTTTTTGTATTTGAAGCTTTTCTCCAGAATCCACACTATTTCCTCTCTGTGGTTGTAAGCAGATGGATGCATTGCCTAGCAAATGTATTTTTAAAAAGACGGTGCTGTCCCAGATGGAAGGATGGTATCAGCAGTCTCTAAGCACTGAACTCATAGTATACAGTCAGATCTCCATCTGACTGAAAACAACAGGATTGTGTGTCCGATAAAGGATCTTTAAACTTCCTTTTTAGATGAGGTTTTCATGTTTCCAAATAACTACCAGAAAGAACTTGTCTGAACTCAATCTGATCTTTCATATTACTGTACTGAGATTCTTTAGCAAGACTGCTTCTTTGTGCTAATAATGCTGCCCCTTTAGAAGCTCCCTTTAGAAAGGGACTTCTCAGCTTGGTAACATCCATTGGGGAAAATGATGTTTGTGTCTCTGCTCCTCTCCAAAAGGGACTGTTTCATGAACAACTGCAAATATCTATGCATTAACATCCATCACATCCTTAACCTTTAGGAGGCTGCAAATAATTGTTGTTCTCCAGGCATGGAGGTTTCTACACAGAATGCCCTTTATTATTCAGGCGACTTCTTCAGTGTTTTCTGCCTTATACTACAGTAGGAACTCTCATCTCTCTAAAAACACCAAGAGAAGGAGAAGGAGAGCAAATGTCACATATTTGCTATATCAACTCATAAAACCACAACACAGACAAGAAACGGGTTTAAGCCAAAAAGGCTGGAGCCACATCCCAATCTGAGCCCTCCCACAGAATGAGCAGACTGAGATCCTCTGTTCTGGTCTGGATTCAATCCTGCTGTAGATGGAAATCATTTATACTGATTAAGAAGAGACTTGCCAAAAAAACACAACAATACTGCTGAGTTCGAATTCACTATCTTCATGTCCCTCCAAGTCCATAATGTGCCCAAGAACATGCAAAGCTGACTGTACTCCTTGCGAGGAAATCTCTGGGGTAGAAGGCAGGAACAGGCAGACCTCTCTGTAGAACTCTTTGGCTACCCATTAAGTTGATGGACCAACTCATTTACACCACCTTATGCACTGCTTCTGCCCTAAATTTTGTCTTCTTGATCTTGTGCTACACCTGGCTCTCAAACTGGAGTTCTGGCTGCTTATAGTGCGATGGTGTTGATGTTACAGACTCTGAAGGTTCTTTCTCCAGCCAGCCAGACATTGGCTACAATTGTATTTCGTTCCTCTTAGACTGTGAACCTTGGGGGGGAAAAAGGATTTGTATTGGCCTGTTCGGCTTCCTATTTAATACTTTTGCAACAGCTGCGGGCAGTTCAGAATGACACCTCCCAGCACACTGAGTCCATTCAAATGAGGGCTTGTGCAGCCATCTTTAGAGAGATCGATGACTAGTCTTGTTGCTACCATTTGGTGGTAACAGATCTACCCCAAGGGGAAAAATTATTCATACCTTAACAGCCATTAAATGTCTCCTTCGTTAAAATTTGCTTGTGCTTATTCAGAGGTTCCATATGTGAGATCCCCAAAGACTGTCTTGGATGACAGATGATATTCTAGAAGACACCTGAGTTAAAGGTTTTGTGTTTCTCCTGATGCTTTCTCCTCTGGCATCAAGTGCTTGCTTTAGGACAAGGAAAAGAGCTGGGTCAGGATAACTGAGGAAGACCAGAACATACCCTGGAGGCTCTCACACCAGCAGGTAAAATTCCACATCTGACAGGCAGGTATTTTCCCATGGCATCAAGGAATTAGTAACACAGAGAGCTGTGATACAGCAAAAATCAAAGCTACTGGACTCTAAAGTCCTTGGTTCAAAACAGGCAAAAATCAACAAGAACAAATGCAGAGGAATTTTTCTTCAGCAAATATTTATTCACATACTAAAAACAATGTTGGTTCTACCATTGTCTAGGTTGTCACTCTCTTATTTTTAAAATTATTTGTATAGCTTTTTCATAGTTCTTTATGAAAAGGGTGGGAGTATTTAATTAATGTAGATCCAGCCCACTGGATCTGATTGGACATCCATCTGTGAATTGGACATTCATGTAAAATGAAGATAAAACTAAGAGGCTCCAGCACTATCTAGTATCAAATTTTAACTTACCTTAATCTTTTAAAAATTGGAGAATCACAAAGCACTGGTTGGTCCGAAATTACTGCTTCAAGGAAAACAAAGAGCATCTCCTGCCTTAAATAAGTTACCAACTCAGAAAAGACTGAAGAGTAATTTCACTGGATTTTTAGCCTCCATATTTAGCCTCAAAATTAAAACCATATGGAAAATTGTAGTATTGGTGATGTATGTTTTACTCTCAACAGACTCAACTGGAGTCTCAATGGAAATTGCAGCAACCTAGATTCCCTTGCAGCAACAAGGGAGAGTATCTTGGCTTATTTATTTATATGAACATTTCTTCAGAACACAGCCTGATGAAAATAATGATGAAAATATTGACTCGATTGATTTCATGGAAAAAATGTTGAAAAATATAGAATAATATATCTGCACTTCATTTTTCTATACACCTATGAAAACAATTATAACCTCTAAAATGGCTATTCCAGTCATACAAGTTGATTTGAAGTTTCTATACCTCCTCTGTTGAAAACATATAGCTTTCTGGTAGTAACATGCTGTTTAACAGACACTGGGATATCTCCCAAGATATGTATGGGGGATCCCGGGACAAACCCAGGATACGTATGGGGAAGCCATAAAGCAACAACCAGGTGTTCTTTAAAGCATATGGGCAGTGGTGCAAGCAGATGTTGGTTTTGATGGCTTTTCCAGAAATATGAGGCCTTACAAGAGACTCGGTTGACTGAAACACATGTAGGAGTTTACTGAGCCAGAAAAGGATTGGGATTTCTTGAAATTCCTGTGGGAACTTTTCATGAGCCTCTTGATGTTAATTGTCCTGTAATCTCAACTCCTTTCTTTATGCTACTGCAAATATTCATGTCGTGGAAATGCAAACAGCAAGTGCCAAAGCAGTACATAGAAATATTTACATGTCCTATTAATAATGATTTTTAAATAAATGAATAAATTAGAAAAAAAAAAACCACTACCGAAACAAATCTTTCAACATAAAAACTAGCATCTACTATGGCAATTAAATTAAACCAAAACTTGGAATTGTTATTTTACATCTTCTGCCCTCCAACAAAGACAGCCCTTCAGCCTCTTAGCACGATAAAGGCTGGAAGTCAAATGCAGGTCTGATGGGAAGATCATCAACAAGCTGGCTATGGTTCTACACTGCCATATCAACAAACTGCCCAGTTTGCCCAGACAGAGCTCCTACAATAAGTCTGCTGCTACTCTGCTTTGCTTCTCTAAGGACTCTGAATCATTCTATTCTTTTGTGCACTCCTCCCACATGCAAGGTCTCTTATGAGGCAGTTATCCTTCCTAGCAAGAGGCTGCACAGAGATTCCCTCGTGAGTATGTGTAATCCTGCTGCCGAATTGGCCGAGGATGTAACGCAGAGCACCAAGAGACCAAGCACAAAGCCAGCCTGGGAGCAAAGAGCAGACCCGTGAACTCCAGTTCCACCAAGCTCTATACGGTAGCATGGGACTAGGTCAGCTGTATATCAGATTACTGCCGTGCTCTGCAGACCATGGAATGCTAACCAGGCAAACAGCCTCGTTTTCTTGCAATATGTTTTTCTGTTGGAAGGGAGGAAAAAAAATCTAGTTTAGCTCAAAACATATTTGGTTTCCAATAGCATTTATCATGATGATTTCAGTGATTCTTTGCTTCTTAAAAATAACTCTGGATCGTTTTTTGAAAAAGTTTCTGAAACTATATCTGAGCTGAGTAGTCAGGAAGATCTACAGATAAGTTTTTTCCATTTTCTAAAAGTAATTTTGAGCACATCAATCAATTATGATAAAATAAGTGTGTTCATATTATCAATTTACATTTCTTCTAAGGTGGCACGGGCTCTTCTATAAAGTATATAAATCATTCAGGAATCAATTGATTAATCTGTGAGGTGCAGAAAAGATGGTATGGAAGATGGTAGGACTGTCTAAGAATGCACAGTAATGGCATTTTCCATGACAGTAGTATTGAAAAATAATGCATTCTGCTGAGCCTTAACATTTCATGGAGGGATTATCCTCAGAAGTTAGTCATGGTAAACTGTGGAAAAAAACCCACAAGAATTATTACTCTCTTCTTTTTAAGTGCAAACATCTTTAAGCACTTGCCAAATAATTGAGATCATGCTTTTGCTTAAAATCATAAGAAAAAATGTTTTAGCACCAAGGCAAAAACATGTGTTAGCTCTAGAAGAGGTACTGCTGTAAGGCAGCGTCAATGAACAAGGCAGAATCCACTGGATTCCTGTTCCATTTTGCTTTCATATCTGCAGTCTTCAACACTGCAAACTGAATCACTCATCTGGAATTAAAGGTCTTTAATGATTTTCAGAGGTCAAAATTAAATTATTTTTAGAATGTTTACTTTAAACCATACTGTAGTCAAAGGCAAAATAAAGCCCATGCATTTTCAGTCCCAGGCCTCTAATAAGAAATGGTCTTGAATTTTCATGTTGTATACAATTAGGAATTTTAAAAGTAAAAACAGAAGCAGGTAAGACTTTGCATCATGTTGGGATATAGGCATAACAATCCATTTGGTGTGGATCTTTAACAGAAAACATTTTCATATGTCCCTTCAAAAGATACTTTATTGGAAGAGTATTTGGTTCTGCAACATCTCAGTAAATCAGACAAGTTTTTTATAGAAAAAATTCAATTATTTGCTGCTTTAAGTTTGTGGGAAGCTGAGGTGAGAGGATTTTTGGCAGGCAGAAGGATCTTTGGGCTTTTGGGAAGATTCTTTTAGTCATCAGATTTGTTTAAAACCTCCTTTTTTAGGAAAGCTTAAATTTGTTGCATTCATTTGGTTATTCAAAGACTTTTCCCTACTCAAGGGAGTACCAAACACCAGGGGCACTTGTTGAGCTTTAGGGAGTTCATTGTCTGATATTTTTATATATAATGTAGTATCCTAAAGAGGAGAAAATGAATGGTCTCAGCATTATGGTAGCATGTTGAAGGATGAGTCTTGTGTGCCATGCTAATGGAAAAACTCAGAGATCTACTAAGTCATTTCCATCTGTCATTTCTATGACTCTTGCATTTTCAATGTGATGTAGTTCAAATCTTGCTGTCATACAAAGAAAATGTAATACAGAAATAAGTTAATTAGCTCTTTGGGGAGCAAAGACTCATGAACACATACTGAAGACTTGCATTAAGCCATTCTGGAAGGCATTTTATATGACACAAAAAGAAAAACATTTTTGCCTCTGGAATATAAAACAATGTTAGTCAAATTATATATATATCAAAATGGAATAATATTAATTAATCTTCTATATATTTCTTTTACTTCTTATACCTGCAGACATTTTGTCATGAGCTCATCATTTCCCAATAATCCTCTCTGTCAGAAAGTCCCTAGCTAATACCTAGACATAATGCTACAGCTGAAGTATATGATCATTTCAGTTCTTGGTGAGACCACAGGATTACGACAATCCCATTTCATGTATGTCAATGTATATACATTTAGCCTCAACAAGCCAAAGCGCCTGATAATGAAAGGAAATTAACTTAAAAATAGCTGCCATCTAAAATACTGTCAGGACAACATTTCTTTTGAGCCTCACTCAACACACCCGAATGCATTTAGGCTTTTAAAGTCTGATCGAGAAACAGCAGTAACAAACGTCCTCAGTCCACTTAAAGTGACAACAGACAGAGAGAAAGGAATGGACATTTCAGTACTTGAATTTTTGCACTGGCATCTGACTGATCACTAACAGTGTTAGCATTTATTTAGAAGTAAGGATACACATACCATAGATTAGGAAACAGGAAAAATATCCTAAGTAATCTAACCTGAAGGGTACCACAAAATCTGTGAAAGAAAAACATGATAGGCAACATTTCAGAACATTGCACTACATTATTTAAACTTTCATCCAGTGTTTGGTGTAGACACTAATTTACTGATGATTTGCAAGGGATCTGTACTAGCTACATCTGGCTACATTGCATAAATGAAAAGCAAATGAAAAAAATAAATTCTATCACATGCTATTGTCAATAGCATCAGTTCTTGTCCCTACACCATTTTGGCAACTAAATTACCAATGGACCATCATGTGCACATGGCTTCTCCCAGCCTCTTTTCCTAGGGATGTGTGAGCTTGTGAAAACTCAGGGAAGTCTGTCTGACTGATGAGCAAGGAAAGGGAAGCTGTGGGGAAGAGAGAAATGCCTGAACCCAGAAGGACCTGGTTCTGTTTGGAGTCTGACTGAAGTGGCTGGAAAATGCCAATTTAAGAGGTTTAAGAGATTCAGTCTGTAGAAAGTTTTCTTTGGTTTTGTTTGGCAATCAAGCTTTTGCTTTGACTTTGGTACCTGCATACAAAATCGTCACAAGAGAGGTGTTGGTGAGGATGGTACTGGTCCCCAGGCTATATTTCCACCACTGAATGACTTAGTTCAAAGAGACAATGTGCCCTGATCCTGTCATACAAAAATTTTCTCTCTTCCAGCTCTTCGCAAATTCTGAGGCAAATTTTCTATTACTTTGCCAAGATGCAAAATTAGCAGATTCCACTGAAATAAAATATGTTGCTGATGATAAAAAATGTTGATCTCACGGGGAGAAATTGCAAATGAGCAAGACATGGATCAAGCCAGCTACACGTAAGGTCAGAAGAGTGCAAGAAGAGACAGAGCTCTGTCAAACCTTTTGCAGAAGTTCACTACCAATCTAAGGTGGGTTCACAGATGCCATACACTGGAGCAGTTGCTTGGAAAAGGACACCAACAGAATCGTGCTGTTTATTATTATATACTTTGTAACTTTTCCTTTGCCTTGCTCTTTCGTAAACACATTGGCTGAGAATCATTATTTTGCAGCTGCCAGACAAACACTGCAAGATTTAGTAAACAACTAGTCTGCAAACTTAAAATGCCCCAAAGTCCTGCCTGCTAAAGTTGCTCACACAGGATTTAAATCAATTTGAGACAGCAGTTCATAATTAGATTTTTTAGCTGGGGAGGAAGGGCCAAAGTGTGTTTTTCAGTTATTTTCTTCAGCAAAATGGAGACTTTCTAAAATTTGACTTCTGAGTTTGTCAGTTTTCCCTGTGATGTGCACAAAGGCAGTGCCAGTCAATAGCATCACTCCTCCAGAGACAGAGGGAGACAGATACTGGTTATAGCAAAAGGGAAGGAATTTGGTGCAGCCACCAGCCAGGAACACCCCTGAACTTTAGGAGAGGCTGAATCTGGATCTAGCATTTAGGGTTTAGGCTCATATCTGGAACAAACAGTTCTGCTGTGCATGCTGCAACAAATGGATGAGTGATTCACTACAACGTGCTGGCCTAAAACAAAGCCATCTATTCTGTTTGGAAGTGGAGGTTCACTCAGGAGCCTGCAATAGGGCAGGGTCCTGATTAAAAACTCATCAAAGCCAGTGGATGATTTCCAGTGGCTGTGAGTGGCTTTGAATTCAGAGTGCTCCGTGCTTCAAATACTCTTCACCTCCCTCCAGACTTGCACATCAGCAAGGAGACATGTTGGAGAAGCCCAGTGGAGCAGACTGGGACTGGGAGGGCTCAACAAAACCTCTGGGAGAGTCTAGTCCCCTTCCTTATCTTGGTACCAGCCTTCATATTTTCTTCAGTCTTCATTTTCCCCCCTGTTCTCCAGACATTTCTTTGTTTTTATGATTTAAAACATTCTGGGATTGCAATCCTTCCACATTTTTGCCTTGAAGACAATTATAAACAAAGATATGTTAATGAGATTCATACTCAAATGGATTATATGGGGAAATCATGGGGGATACTGTGACAGTGATGCAAAACCCTCTGTGTGAAAATCTGCTGGGTAAGAAGACTGAGAATTTTCTACGAACACCCTGAAACTATTCTTTAGACTAACGCTTTCATCCAACAGCCGCTCACAACTGGGGACTTTATAGGCCTATTATAAGCCTGCCAAGAGTTCTGTGGTCACAGTCAAATCCAAATAGCCTCCCAGAAAAAAATCTGCATTGGGACAAAATGAAATAAGTTTGGTTTCTATGACATTTGGAGGGAGAAGAGTGAAAGAAAATTCAGTGCAGAACTAACAATTGCCATCTGCCATGGTAGGAATCAGTATTTTCACTTCCTAAGATGAAAAACAATTGGCTGATATGAGGCTCTTACTCATGACCACAAGTGGCTCTTTTGAGGGAGAGGTCGGTTGCGTTAAAATCTAACTTCAAATTAGCTCACAAATAAAAACTCTCATTCAAAGACACAAAATCCTGACTCTGAACCATAAGACTTTTGCACAGTTCTCAGTGAAGGAAAAAAAAAAATCAAGAACCGCAATATGAATATAGGCAATGACTCAAGCCAAGGATAAATTTATACTGCAGTCCAGAACAGAAATTGGATAAATGTGCCAAACAGACACCCATATTTCTGCAGTGTTATCAGAACTTAGAACATAAACCTCACTCCATACCAAGGTTTCCAGTGAAAACTGTACACCATCTAAATTTTCAGCAATGTCCTCCAGCTCCAGGAGCTGGGAACTGGCAGAACAGGATAGGGTTTGTCTAAGTAAAGAGCTTTACATTGGTCTCTGTTATGCTGAAGAGCACTTCTCCTGTTATCCAGGTCCACAATTGGACAGTGCAACTTGAAGAGCAATTTTTTTCCGCTCTTCGAAACCAGTCTGACAAGACTTTGAGATCACTCCCAGTATCTATCACAGGATAGACAGACACAGAAGTTTCCTCAGGCAGGCCATTTTGATCTCCAGCAGAAATTGGTCTCTGATGGTGTTTTGGCAGCAGCTCTCACTCTCTTTCCAGCTTATATAACCTGCCAGCAGCATTTTACCACTGCCAATCCCAACGACACCCTAATAGTCTTGAGTTTTAGTGCCTACAGCTCATGCCAGGCCATTGCACTCTGTGACACTGCTATGGGACTCAGCTCAGGCTCAGTGATTCCTGCAAGGTAAAAAAGGCCATAGAGAATATGCTAAAGAGCTCAATTAATCTAGGAATAATCCCACTATTAGAGCTATTTTTCTTTTAAAATTAAAGGAGAGGGGGTGGGCGAGATCAGGAGCAAAAATAAACATCTAAGGAATGTAATCCTGCCAGACTCATGTGATATGACATTGCCATGTTGACTCTTGCAGAAGGGGTAGGTATGCATGTGTGAATGTGTGTGTGTGTATATGAGAGAACACACACATCCTGAAGAATTCTGGAATACAGAAATGGTATGGCCCCAGAAATCATCAGCCATGACATCTTTGGCACCTCATCAAGAAAATCTTTACTTTATGCATGACATTTTGGGATCCTGATTCTTTAAACCTAATTTTGACCAGTGTAAGAACCTGCATCAGTCTTCCCTGTCTATGTAAACAGCAAATCTTAGCTGAGGTGACAGAATCATAGAATCATAGAGTGGTTTGTGTTGGAAGTGACCTTAAAGATCATCTAGTTCCAATCCCCCTGCCATGGGCAGGGCCACCTCCCACTAGAGCAGGTTGCTCAGAGCCCCATCCAGCCTGGCCTTGAACACCTCCAGGGATGAGGCATGCACAGCTTCTCTGGGCAACCTGGGCCAGTGTCTCACCACCCTCACAGTAAAGAATTTCTTCCTTATATCAAATCTAAATCTACTCTCTGTTTAAAACTGTTCCCCTTGTGCTATCACTACACTAACTGGTAAAGAGTCCCTCCCCATCTTTCCTGTAGGCCCCCTCATACATCTTTTGAGTATATCATCAGAACGTATCAGTTTCTTTAACAGGAATAAAAGCCAAGTTTCTTTGCTGGCCAATTAGAAAACCTGCATGTAACTTTCAGACACTTAAAGCACAAATGCTTAGCTGGTTCAGAGTGTCACACAGGCCTCTTCTTTAAAATCCCATTCTAGGAAATAGAATAAGACATCTCATCTATTGACATACAGAAGATACATACAAGAAGCACTTGCCAGTATTAACACATTAAGAAATTTCAGAGTGAGCAGCAGTTAGGAAGTCCTTTTCTGAAAGATTTTCCTGTGGCAATATGATGACTGAGCTGAAGGATGGCATTTTGGCCATTACTAGTCAAGGTTATCAAAAAGTACATGGTTGGAGAAAAAATTAAAAGACTGACGACTTCTTTTTGCCATATTGAGTAATAAATCATATAATTTGAAATAACTATGAGTGTCAGTGTGTATTTGTGAGGTTATTTCTAGGTAAGCACGGTCAATGACATTACAAAAGGCATTGTAAAGGCCTCCCTTGGCAACAGTATACAAGTCTGATCATTTATGTCCATATATATATGGATGTAAAAATAACACATTGATAAGCTTCACACACCAGACCACAGGAAACATTTGCAAAAAGTACCTAGAAGGACTTCAGAGCCAAAGTTTCCATTTCAAAAAAATATTTTTACTTTCACTTTCTGAATGCTTTTGCCAGTCAATAGATTAAAGCTGTAAATCACATTAGACCCTCAACACTACAGCAAAATACCACTAACAAAAACAACGCAGGCAGTTTTCTTATTATAAAAGGTACAGGTGAAAAAATTAGGGGAAGTTTTGCTTACACAAACCCTTTGTAAGCCTAAGACATTTCAAGCATTTTAAAGGATTTTATTATTTTTCCTCAATTTATATGTTCCCATCTCCTCTGAATGGATACCAACTTCTGACTCAAATGGAACTTCAAAACAGACTTTTATTTGGAACAATAACCTTGCCTCAAAAAGCTAAATACTATCTTGCTTAATTTACTAACATCAACAAAACCCAATTAATGGTTCGACCTGTGCCAAAATGAAAGCTGGGTTGATTGAGAGTTTTTGTAGAAAAACCTGTTAAGGATTTCATACAACTGTGAAGAGTATTGCTCTACAATTTACCTACAGAAAATTACTCTACAGCTACATTTACCCTCACATTATTAGACTTAGTATCAGATTCTAAACCTGACAGGAAAAAAATAAAGGAAAAAATAAAGACCAGTACCAGAGGACAAATAACCAATATTGTTCTCCAGCAACATAGCAACTGTTCGTTCTTCTGGTCATTGCAACACACAAGTAACCACTCTACTCTTCACATGATATGACACACTCACACTGTCAGTGATACCCCTCCCATCTCAAGAGGATTATTTTGTATTTCTTTCTGAGGTCTTTTCAAAAACAAATATTTGCTCCCATTCTGCACATCCTGACTGCTGATCCCAAACTCTCTTACTAGGAAGGCATGTTCAAGTGTACGTCCTTTAGTATGAATAATTTCTATAGTAATCTACTTCCCTTTCCCCACATGACTGGATTAAAGTTTTATGGGGCCCAGGGTAAAACCAAACAATAAGAATAATCTTACTGTCATCATCACCAAGTTTCACAGCGATTCTGTTCTTGTGTTTCCCTCATTCCAGCCTTTTCCTCCTCCCTTTTTTAGACAATTAATTTCTCTACTTGCTGTCCCTCAGTCTGAAGCCTTCCCTGCTGCTCACATGAAAGAGTGTAAGTTACTGACTGCTGAAAACTTCAGCTGAAATGCAGCCAGGTCAAGATGAGGTTACATAAAAGTCTAAAGGCAACTTTTTTAGGTCACATTCTCAGCAGCACAGATTCCAAATGTTTCAGTAAGGAGGCTGCACTTAACACTGTAGCTGACAGTATGCATTAAATCAATACCATCTCCACAGACGCTACTTAAAGTGCCTTTCTACCACGCACACCCTATAAACCATGCTATACTTGTACCAGGCTACGTATACAGCCGGGTACTCAGGCACAGAAGGGAATACATTTCAAAGCAGTTGTATATTCCAAAATAATTTTATAAAGCTGTGCCTTTTCTTCTTTTCTTTTTTTTCCCCTCTTTCTCTGTATGGAGATTAGCTAATCTGTAAAATGATAAACAAAATGAAAAGCCTAGTCATTCTAAATACTTTATATTAAGCATACTCATTTTCCTTTCCTAACACCATTGCGTGTGCCAATTCTCATCACTGCGAGGAATCTCCAGTACACAAAAGGTGTTTACTTTGTTTTTTTCCTTAGTAAAATGACCTTTGCAGTATTTTGGTTAAGCATTCTTATGACTGGAGATTTATCTGGACATTTTAGACTTGAAACCTCTTGGGAACTCTTGGGAATGCATTCAGTTTGGTTGCAAATCCTGAGAAAACATGTGTAGTTGCTCAAAGCTTCAATAAATTAAATAGAACTATATTGTGGCTCTTTTCTGGTCAGTTCATGCCTACAGTCATAGGCTCTAACAGTAGCTGCAAAACTGATCCTTCAGAGAAAATTATCACATTTTCCTTGTACATTTATTTACATAACAATCTTATATAAACCTATACTGTAGGGCTGCAGATACACATTTCTACCTAATGATCAGTATGTTCATGAGAATATAAAAGCATTTTATAAGCTTAGGGTGTACAGTGTCTCACTCTAGACCCCACTGTACATCATTGGTTATTCTGTTAGGTTTTCCAGAGTAACGGGTCACATCAGTGACTACCGTTTTGCACCATACAAATGGTCAGACTCTTTGCTATAATCTCAATAATGAGTTTGATCTCCCGCCAAAAACTAAGCTAAACTAACAAACATTTTTCTCAATGATAACTTGGAAGGACAACATAACCCAAAGCAGAATACAAATGATGGGGGCAGAAAGTGAATTCCACCACTTGATCATCAGGCGAAAAAAGTTCACTGTACCCACAAATATCAGCTTTCTGGTTTTACTAGACTAACACTCCAGTAGCACTCCCTGTGTTTTTCTTAGCATCACATCTTCCTCCTCCTCAGAAAGGAGGAGACAATAACAAAGAGCCCCGGTAAGTGTGGTTCAAGTAGTCATTCAGGATAGAGAGCAGGCTGTTGGTAACAGCTTGCTATTCCGCTCTCACGGGTAATTCTCTATACCCCTAACAATATACCCCAGCAGTTAGAGCTAGATTACACTGTTTACATGTAATCTATTTTATTACTGTTGAGCTGAATCAGAAGCCTGCAAAAAACCCGTTAAATTCTGGACTGAGGATAGCAACGAATTTCATAAAAATATGAAGCATGCAAAAAACAACAGGCCCATCATTATAGTCAAATCCTTACGCAAAAGAATTTCCCTTTGCGAGGTTTTCATCCAAGAGATACAAAGCATTTCAAATTACAAAAGAGCTTACATACAAATAAAAAATAAAATTAAATTAAATTTCAAAAGGCCCAACCCTCTTCTACCTAGTTCTGCTATCTAAGAGTCATCATCAACTATCCCACCCTCTAGAAGCTTGCTTGAGTTCTTGGCCATGTCTTGCTACCTCACTCCAGACACCTGCGCAAGGTTTAAACTTTGCTAATGCAGTTCAGTTGAAGCCTCCTTACCCCTTCCAATGCCAACAGCATTATTTTTAAATTGCTTTTTAAAGTGGTTTTGTAAAGAACTAGTACAAGTCATTACCCTCTTTTTCCTGCTGGCTTTTGACTGAAATGGGTAAATACAAGTCTGTTGGAATCTGTAAAAATGATGGATTATTTGACAGAGGTATAATTTTTTCCAACCCTTTGAATCCATAACTACATCATATCTTTGGTATGCTATATGTATTTCACTACTATCCTACTGTTTCTCTGCTAAGGTCCTAGTTGAAGAGATGGGCGATGTGAGATATGGAAAACTGCTTTGGCTTGCCACATGGCAGGCAAGGCAAGTCAATGGCAAGGCCCAGCAGCATAGGTTGTTCATCCCTTGTACTCCCACCAAATGTTCCCATAAATGTTCTCTTCTTTTCCTTTTTCCCCACTCAAGTTCAAATTTCTAACTTCCTACCTGGCTCTACCGTTACACATCTTTATGTGGAAACCTCTGTGGTTGTTTTCTACTAGACAAGTTTACGTTTTAATAATTGCCTATGCAGAACTACACAAGCTGGGAAGGCAAAGAATTCAGTACAAAATTGACATTCCAAAACAGGGTGAGCTTCCCACTGTAGAAATAACAATGATAATTAAAGAAGAGTTTTGCAATTATAAATGCAATATATATATATATATATATAAAATTTATAAATTATAAAAATGCAATTATGAAAAGGAAATAAATGAAAATACTCTCGGTGTCGCTAACATCCTTGCATGATGAAAAACTACAAGCTAGTGTTCTTAATGCATCATTTACAGGGAGAAAGTAATATGCCAACAGGCTCTAAAAGCAGATGAATTACCACACAGGAGTTAGCACTCCTTCCATAAATGTATCAATGCATGCATTATAAATACTGTCAAAATTTCCCTTTTGTGGTTGAAAGTGGTATGCCCATTAAAAACCCCATAACCTTTATACACACACTTTCTGCATTTAAGTTATATGTCTTCAGTTATACAGCCCCCTTCAACCTATTAATATACTCAATATCTTGTTTATATATGAAAATGTTCAAGACACAGAATGTCTTTTTTGAATAAAGAAAATTTCTTATGTTTCCTTTCCACCAGAATAAGATGTGGCTAGCGATGTCGGTCAAGAAGAAAAAGAGTGTTTTAACTGACAACCTACTATGTATGAAAAACATGCAGATCATGATGTAGTCAATAGCAGCTAGCTCATTCAGGGTCAGGTCCCAAAATCATGATAACTGGCACAGCAACATCTGATTACTATCGCATTCAAACTTGTTAAAGCTAATCCTCTCTACCAACTTTATGGTCACACATGTTGGGGTGCAATAAGGCATGCAGAATTCCCTGTTTCCAGTTTAAGTTCATATATTTAGTTGCTTGCTTCCAAAATCCAGAGAGCCAAGGTGCTTAATAATTTCTCCACAAATAGGTCTTTCCTTAGCCTATCATAGGCAATGGGGTTTGGATTTGTTTTTTTTCCTTCAGCCTACAGGGGCTACCTAACCTCAAATAACATCTTCCAACAGAGAAAAAAGGAAAGAGTGAAGGAAAATGCCTACTTTTTCATGCCAATCACACATTCAACTGCCTTTTTAGTTTCTGTCGCTCTGAAAGCTTCTGAAAGCTCTGATTAAACACGACCTCCTACTTGTTCGTAGAGTCATTATTTTGTATGGAGTATCGCTGGCTCAGAAATAAACATTTTGTCAAACACAAAGCATCACAGACTGATTTTTTCAGCAAAACAGGGGCGGTTTCTAGCATATGGTGAACTGAAAAGCTACTGAAAAAGATTTATTAACCCCAGAAACTAAATGTCTTCCTGATTTTAATCTTTTTTGTATATTTTTATCTAAAAGCAGAAATACTCTGCTTATCTCTCCCTGAAGATATATACTTTATTAAATGCAATATATAAATACTTTATTTTTGTACATTTCTGCCAGTGAATTGGAGGCTGTACTTTAGTCTTGGCTCGTGACTATTGTTCATATTCTGAAATATTTTCTAGCAGTTCTGATTTTCTCGTATTTGTATGTTAAATAATATTCTCTCTTTACCATGAAAAAAAAAAAAAAAAGTTGTTCATAGTCACAAAGCTAGCATTTGGTTTTGTTAGGGCTCTTAGCACATGGAGTATGGTTATAGGAAGGGCTGTAAGAGCAAAATACATATACTAGAATTCACACAGTGCCTACAGTTGTTTCTCAGTAAGTAAATTCTGTGACAAGAGAGAAAAGCAGAAAGATAGCATTAAAAGTATCAAAAGTATCAAAAGTATCAAAAAAGGATAAAGGACCATGTCTTTTAAATCTCTACATGCCCGGGAATATGAGCAAGGATAGTGGATGTATGCAACAGTCCGCAATCTATAGGGGTATCCCTGCATTGATCAATCAGCTCTTCTGAGTTCTGCAAGTACACTTAGCACCACTCTGCACTGGGAAATTTCAGGTAGTTAAAAGCTCCTAAAAGAAAATTGCAGTTGGTATCCTCAAGCCTTGACATTTATCGCTTGTGAAAAATGTTAGGCTGCCAGTGTGAGGCAGTACAGCGCTTCACCTACCCACTGAGGGGAAGACTCTAAACAATGATTCAGTGTTTGCCTAAATGAACAATACAGATAGTCTTGTGTTAACTCCACCCATAGAACTGGGCCAGCGAGACATGCACCAGCTGTGGTATAGAGACACTGCCGGTTATTGCTGGGCCTCAAATTAATAAGCATAGCTGCAAGACTGTATATTTTACTTCAGACCCTTTGCCAAGACATAAGATAGTGCATACTCATAGATACAGACACTCAAATTACATTCCAATTTCTGCCTTGGCTTGATGTTTTCAGATAGGTTCCTTTGTCAAAATTTTCCAAACAGACTTCAAGTTTGGATGCCATCACCACTGAAAGAAATCAGGCTTATTCTTAGGAAGCAAATTGCTTACATTTGGCTGATACATCTAAGGCTGTTTTGCAGGAACACAAAACTTGCACTATCTGTTTTTGAAAATGTTACTGTCAAAACCTTCATGCCTCTGATTTTCACCCCAGCAACTGAATAATATAACTGTCTACAAATATTTAATGAATATTCTTGAATACTTCTGCAATAAATGCTCTAATACTGATAAATATTCCAAAATAGAAGATAAGCTTTCCTGGCTTGCTCTGTGCAGGTATATCAGATTCTTGGTCTTCACTTACCATGGCAAAGTTGGCTAAACTTTGTTCAGAAACAAAGAGCTCTACCTAACAAATAGTCCTGTATGCAAAATAGCTCAGGTGAGATTCATCACAGTGAAGACCAAGTCCTGCACTCAGGAACAATGTGAAAATAACTGGCAAGACAATAAAAAGCACTGACAGGATTAAACCACAAGCAGAACATAGATTAATGATATGACACTGTTGCAAAATTAAAATTAAAGGAAAGAAAAAGTGCACCACTGTCATGCCAGCATATGCACCACGAATATTCCACATAAAAGAAATTATTTTTCTTCACTAAGTCGTATTAAGGCTTCAGCTGGAATATTGCATTGCATAAGAGTTTTTTTTAAAAAGCTAAAGAAAAGCTGGATGAAGTCCAAAGTGGAGAAGAAGACGTTCAGAAAATCTGACCTATGAAGAGAGACTGAAGAAATTTGGTTTGTTTAGTCTAGAAGACTGAGGGAAGACATGATAGCAGGCTTTCATGCATGAAAGATTGCTTGTAAGGGGACAGTAACCATTCTCTATGTCCGCTGAAGGAAGGACAAGAAGAAATCAGACCAATTTGCAATAAAGAAAACCATATTGTGAAAGGGCCTCTACAAGTAAAGAGGTGTGTAAGCAAACTGCATGGGGAACCTGTGGAATTTTATTGAACAAAAGGTTTACAAAACCAGGCTGGGCAATTATCCTTTTGAGATGGTCTGCTCTACTTGAGCTTGATTTACTGTCAAAGACTGGATTAGACTGACAATCATCTGAGATCTCAATCCTGTTTTTCTATTCCTCCCACAAACACTGCTAGAATAGTGTCTGCAATACAGAATTTTTACAAAAACAAGTAGTAGTTTGGGTTCCTTTGTACTTGTATGCCATGCTGCATATCTTCTCATCTCACCCAGTGCTCTGTGCTCTGAGTGCTCTGAGATGCCATTTGACAGCCCCAGTTCCTTCTCATACTGACAACCTCATCTATCTACTCCATGTCCTCAGTTCCCTGCATACTTCATCTGCGTATTTTCTGGGAATAAAGAAGTAAACACTGGGGCTGGTTAAGAGTGCTTACAAATAAAAAGCAGGGATGGAGCATCTGACTGATTCATTGAAGCAGTTGACTGACACTTTTACTTGTCTAATTTGGGTTGTCTTTCTATACCCAGCTGCCAATTTTCACGTGGCTTTTTAGAACTTCTTTAAGACTTCTCCTCTTCTGTCAAATTTGTGTTTGACCTTGTTTGAAAACAGATTTAAAGTTATCAGGTGGGGAGGGGGAGAGAACTCTGTTACACAGATACAGCCGAACACAGTAATCACATATGCCTCGTTTCCTTAAAAAATCAGGCCAAAAAAAAAAAATCTACCCCCACTAACTCCATTCAAATCAAAGATAAAATAATGTGGATCTCTCTGTTTGCAGGTCCTAGCAACTATTTCTACTGCCATGTTTGTTAGACTGAGGTACTTGGTGATAAAGGGGTCTATAAAAGCATATGCCCATCTCTGAATTTAAGGCCCACATTTCCCACAGTGAATTCCTATCAACCTTCCCTAATATCGAGTGAAAGCATCCCAAGGCAGAACTGTTGTAAAGCAGTGCTGGTGCTTTAGTTCTTTTTTGTAGATAAAGACTTTAGCCTCAAAAGGGTCACAAGAAGTTTTTCTCACTAAAGATCAAATTATTTGATTTCGCTAATGTTACCTGGAGTTGCCAGATTGTCCTATTTGAGATTACTAAATTTTGTTTCAGTGAACATAGAGGTGGCTGGATAGTGAGAAAGATTAGGGTTTTTTTTTCAGGAGAGGGAGGCATGTGCTATATATGACACTTGTTTACTCCTGGATGAGTCTCTCCAGAACAGTTTACCCCACATTCTGTGCAACTAGGCAACACTATGGTATCAAACAAACTGCAAAGACAATTTTCTCAAAATTTCCTTCTATTCCAAGCAATAATTAGTGTGACACAGTTTGAGAGATGACTGCAATTGCTAGGTATTATGCTATATGTGATTTGAATTTAGAAAGCATTTATAATACAGCAGTGTAAGAATCTGATCCTGATGAATTTTATTCGTTCCAGTAGTCCTTATTCATGTGATCAAGTCAGCAGGACTAGTGATATATTTAAAAATTACAAGAATGAGAAAGGCTTTGCAGGATTCAACACCACTGCTACCACCTCTGGGATAAAGAAAAGGCAAGAAAATCTGAAATGTCAAGAAATGTGCCTGTATTTTCTATGCACTTTCATCTCATGAATGTACATTATGCAGTTTGCAGTTCCATTAAGTGGCAAAGTCCACGGGAGTTTCAACTGGGGTCTGTCAAGGATTCTTAGTCATAAACTTCATAGATCATTTTATTTGCTCAAAATAATCTCTCGGCAAGACATCTTACTTCCCTGCCCCCAAGACATTGTTTGTAATAAAAGCCTGCCAATAACTCTACCAGGCAATTTCTTTTTCAGTCTCTTTCCTCAACGTGAAATGGAATCTCTTCCAGTCTGTGTTCTTCCCAAAGTGATTACTGTTATTCTGCCTGTGCACTTTGTGCAACAGCTGCTGCGTAAAACTGCTGCAGAAACTTGTGCAGAATAAGGGAATGTCTAAATGCCAATAGTTTTTACTTTATAGCTCAACAGCAAAGTTCAGCATTTGCCTTATCTTAATCTAGACCAAGTTCATAACATGGATAAACTGTAATATAGGATGCTTTATCAGATTTTGTGAAAGAAATAAGCAGGCAGCTACATATGTTGTGATAATGTGGTCGGGACTTTCAAAATAACAAAACAGGCTTTTTATTTTATATTTCAGTCCCTTCTAGGCACTACATTTTAAGCAACTGGCCTTTAAGAAACTCCCCAGTACATCACTTCCTAGCACAAAGTTAATCTTCCTTCTCAGAAGCACTTTACTGTTTATTCATCACTTCTCTTAGTTATTTTAAATGCATATCTTTCAAGTTGTGTAATGACAGCAGAGTCCTCTTTTAATATACGTGTTATTCACTTTCTCTACCACATGACTGTCAGCAACACCCAGCCATGTATTGCACAGATCTTTCAATACCTTTTCCCCTGATGCCTAAAAGATACTATGCAATATGAAGTAATTGCATTATTAAGAGTCCTGCATTGGATCCATCATTAATTGATTGCTTCTGCCTAATTAAAAGAAGAAAAGAACAGAGTAAAGGTTTGTCTACGATAAGGCATTTTGTTCAAATGTGGTTTCATGTTGTGGTAGATCATGTATGTTCTGTCTTGTGTATAATCAAGTCTTACCTGATTGTGTAATATGAAGGTAATGCTGGAGACAAGAGATGCTCTGTTTGATAGGTGAACATAAACTTAAGTCTCTTTTTTTACTTCACCTAGTGATTATCTCATGAGGAATATAAGTTCTGCAGCTGCTTGTTTACAACACACAAAAACACACAGGGGGGGACACTGCTAACGGGTGCAAATGAGCAGCTTCCATTCACCTCATGGATCAAAGGTCCCAGTGTGTAAACGCACAAACATAAGTACTTATGCTCACCTCCGCTGAGCAAAACATTTGAAAACACATGTCCACAAGCATGCTCTGAATTCTAATGAAAACCTAGAAAACTCTACCATGCACTTGAATTTGAATACACGCTCTAATGATTCACTGACTAGAAATATTTTAGTGAGGCAGAGACTAGGTGCCTATATCTAAGGTTACCTTTGATCCACTGCTGACAAAGGAAGTACATGAAAAAGCCTTTTGATACAGAATACTAGGTTTTTCCCTCTTTATTCCTCTATAGACAAAGGAAACCCACTTGAACTTTGAAGTACAGTAAACGTTTTTAGTTTCATGAATGAAGAGGACAAGTATTTTCTGCCTCATACTGCAAATACTATCTCTTAAAAAGAAATACTTTTTCCTTCTGTGGAAAAAAATGGCTTAAAATTATTAAATGGCTTCACTTTTTCTCTGGCATTAAATTGGACTAATAGTAAACAAATGTACTGCGCACCCATTATAATTCAGAAGAAATTCAGCTACAAATAGCTCTTCTTATTAAGGGTTAAGGCTTATCTCAATAAGCTAGCTACCCATTAATCAGACATTGCAACGTCCCACATATTTTTGATATGGGAAAAGGTCTGCATTTGATACAAGAACTTCAAGAACAAAAAAATAAAATGCAGTCTGATTTGTGTACACAGGCAGCCTACAGCCATGGTTTGCACAGGGAATATGCCAGCAAAGAACACTGATAAGCAGGGCTTCCTCCTTGTCAAGCACATATGCACCAATATATTTTTAACTGTAATTTATGTAGAATGACACTTTCATAGATACAACATAGATTTGCCAAACAATGATGCCCTGGATTCCACACCAGAAAGGAAGGATTATGTGCTACATTCAAATCTGCACCCCTCCAACAGATACCTGTCTCCTCTGGGAGATAACCATTACCTTCCTTACCAGTAGCACAATAAACACAAACAGAGGATACATCATAGAAAGTTGTAAATGGCAAGATCCTTCTCATCTGACTTCTTAGCCACTAAAATTAAACTAAATAGCTGCTTCTTTAGGAAACACAGAGCACCTCTAGGAGGTGATTCATATCATCCTAAAATAAATGAGATCTTCTGATGACTCCATTTGACATAGGAATCACCTGACTAGCAAACCTGGACAAAAACTCTACCTTTCAGATAAATTCTACCAAAGAGAAGTCAAAATAATTTTGTGCATCATAAAAACTTTTTAGATTTTTGCTATAATAATAAACAACCCAACTCTCTTTATCTTCATTGCTGTGCCATCAAGTTGACATTTTATATAGTCATACATTTATATTCATATGGAATATATATATTCACTGGAAGAAAGGAAACATCATACACATTTTTAAAAAGGGTAGAAAGGAGGACTCTGGGAACTACTGACCTGTCAGCCTCACCTCCGTGCCTGGGAAAATCATGGATCAGATCCTTCTAGATGCCATGCTTGGGCACATGGAGGACAGGGGGGTGATTCATGACAGCCAACATGGCTTTACCAGGGGCAGTTCCTGCCTGACTAACCTAGTGGCCTTCTATGATGAAGTGAATATGTCACTAGATAACAGACAACCTATGTATATGATCTATCTGCACTTCTGTAAGGCCTTTGACACAGTCCCCCTTGACATCCTGCTTGCCAAACTGGAGAGATACGGATTTGATGGGTGGACTGTTCAGTGGATAAGGAATTGGCTAGATGGTCACATCCAGAGGATTGTGAGCATCAGAGCTTTGAAGGTCCCTTCCCACCCAGATGGTTCTATGATTCTATAGACTTTGTACCTTTATAAAAAGATATACTGTATCTTTTTAAAGCTTTCTTTCTTGTGTGACTAAAACATATCAGATAAATTTGTGTGAATTGTTTTAATACCATGCATTTCAGTAGTAACATTCCAATGTACATTGTTTGTCCTATATCCCCTAAATTACAGTTTCAGCATAGGTTATTAAGATTCTTTTTTCTATTTGTGTAACTTTAAATGACCAAAAAAAAATCTCTTTCTGTGTTCTAGGGAATAACATTACAAAGCAATTCTAGACAGAAGTTCTTAGCTAGAGAAAAGTTCGGTTCTTCTATTATAGCAACCTTGTCTTTTTTATGGTTTGTCCTAGAATCAAAGCATACTTGAAAATGCACTGATTGATTATTTTTTTTTAAATTTGCATATTGTTATCATAGCAGATATGCTGTTCTTTCTTGTACCTTACCATTACGCTTATGGACGTGAAACAGTCTGTGATTGATATGATTGATATAATTGTGCATTCACTTTGCTCTTCAAATTTCTGTTGCGAAGGAAGATACTGAAAGAAAGGAGCAAAATAATCTCAACTAATATAAAACATGAGCTATTAGATTCTCCCAAATATTTACTGTATATCCATTACTTTTTTTCAACTACTTCTTTTTGCAATGAAGCAATATTATAAGGCTTTGCACACGTCAGAGTATTCTACAATGAGTATGCAATGAAAATAAAAAAGGACCCTGAACTCAAGAAAAAGTAAGGAAAAGGGTGCAACTCCAGGATTGAGGGCAAGTAAGTAAACAATGGATTAATCACATAAAACATCTATGCAATCCCAGGCCCTGGCTACCAGTTTTAACAGAGCTCACATTCTTGAACACATCCAAATGACAACAGGAAAATTCCACTAAAAGTGTTTCAACAAGTCAGTCATCTCTTGCCTACTAGAGCAGAGCTAAGTGTCAAATTCCAGCATCAGCTATAAGGATATAATTTGGTATGAGTTACACAGAAGTCAACAAAGCTGGGTTTACACACATCAGTGTAAGAATTTGAACCTCGAATTGTAGGACATGCTGAAATTATGGGTCAGGTTTTGACCTCAATCATGGTGGTATATTTCTAGTGTAATCAGATAGTTCAAAATCGAATTGATGTTTTAAAGGCATTATTTAAAATTTAAAGATGGGTCAAAATTACAAAATCTCACAATACTCATCAAGTATTCTGATAAAAGATTACAGATTCATCCACGCACCTTTGGATGTATACACTGGCATACAAAGGGCTTAGTAGGCTGACCACTAAGAATTATAATAACCTTTCAATTAAACCTGGCCAGGGAGGATCAGTCAGTGTCTCTTTCTCCCCTCTCTCTTGGTTATTTTTTTTTTCCTGCTGGGGCTCTCATCATCACCATCATCTCTCTTCTCTCTCAGTTTTTTATCTTGATATGCTTGAGGTTTTTCTTCTATGAATCATTATACAATAAAAAGGCCTACTTCAGATCGTATGCACTATCTCTTAAGTTAAAAGGGCAGACAATCATTTTGGCTTTACCCTAATATATACAATTCTGCAGCTATCTCATTCTTTGGGTCAAGAATTTCCCAAGGCATTTCCTGGGATAATCTGTAGAGCAGAAATGCCTCCCGATACATTAGCCATTCCAACTGCCTGATGCGTTTTACACAGTCCAATTTAGAGTCCAACTCAGTCGCTGCGCAGGGTTGCCAAGCTCACTCCGATTTTCCCTCACCACACGCGCAATCGCCTGACGAGATCCTTCTCCTCCACTGACACTCAGCTTTCCACAGGAGCACATGCCAAGCATACAAAGGCCAGGGAATGCAAAGGAATTAACCATTTTTGGAATTCAATTACTTCAAAGCCCTTCCACACACTCAAGTTCACTTTTGGTCATACAGAGTATGACATGACGTAGAGAACCTGCCTTTTTAACCTTGAAAAGCTTCCCTCTTACCTGAAATCTGGATTACACGGGAAATTCTTGGTTGAAGTAGCTTAAATCATTTTGTTCAGTAAACAAAGTCACTACAGGAGATTCTCAGGTGCGGGACAGGGTTAGTCACTTCATTCCTTAAGTGGAGTCGTTAACCGAGGGTCATGCCCATGCACCCTTCTCCAGTGACAAGGATAAGTGGATTGGGAAGGGGAAGGCTCCAGGCTCCTGCTTCCTCCCCCGCCATCGCTTCCCTCTTCCCCGCACGGCCGGACCCGCGTCCTTCCCGAGGGTGGGCACAGAGGCACCTTATTGCCACTTCTGCGGACCCAGTGGCCGTGCGCTGTGTCTTACAAACAGTGGGCAGCAAGGGAAGTTTTTCATTAAGTGAACTGAGTTAATTAGGTGAAGTCTGCTCTCACGAAGTCAATTAAAACAGCCGGAGGTAGCGGCGTTGAGGCACATCACGCCTCACCTGCGACGGGCTGCGCCCCTCCCGGGGGTGCCCGGGGGTACGGCCAGGTCCGGGACACCCTGACCCCTCAGCGCGGGGCTAAGGCCGCTGCGAGCCGCTGGCGGACGAGGGCAGGGCTGGGAGGCCGGGTGGGCAGCGGGACCGGCGGTTCGCCGCAGCTTCGGGTGACGGGGGGAATGTCCCGAGGGCCCCGCCGCTGGCGGGCAAGGCGACAGGGAGCGGCGGGGCCGAGGTGCGGCGGAGCGGACGGGCTCAGAAGAGAGCTCGCGGGGCGCCCCCTAGCGGCGAGCCGGGGAGCGACGCCGCCCGCTCAGGAGCGGCGGGGCGGCCGCCCGCTCCCCCGACCGGCGGGGCACGACGGCGGCGGTGGTCTCGGTCCCGCCCCCCGCCCCGGCCTCTATGGAAAGTTGTCTCTGGCCACCGGAGCCGCCCGGCGCCCGCCTCCCGCTTCCTGCCCCGCCGCCGCTGATTGGCCCGCCGCGCGCCGAGGAATGCGAGCCACCCGTTAAAGGCGCGCGCGGCGCCCGGCGCCCGCAGTGCCCTGGCAGCGCCGCTCCGCACGCGCCGCCGTCACCGGGACCCGCCGCCGTCACCGGGACCCGCCGCCGCTCGCCCTCCTTCGCCGGGACCGCCGAGGGCTGCCCTAGGATATTAGCCGCCGGTGCCCGGAGGTGCGGGAGGCCGCCCCGATCGCTCTCCCCGCAGGTAAGTGCTGAAGCGGCGCCCGCCGCGCTGGCGGTCCCCTGCGGGGGCACCTGCCCCGTCCCGCCGCCGGGGAGCCCCCCTCTCCCGCCCTGAAGCTGGCGCCGCTGGCGGGGCGGTAGGTCCCGGGTGCGACGGCAGCGCGGTGACCGCCTTCCTTGTGCCCGTCCCCAGGCTGGTGCAGAGACAGAGCTTCGCCATGGGGCCGACGGCTGCGCTGTTCCTCCTCCTCATGCTCGGCGCCTCCGAGGCCAAGCGCACCGCAGGTAAGACCGGAGCCGGCGGTTTCGGTACTCGGAGCGGTCGGGGAAGGGCTAAAATAAAGAAGAAAACGCTTCTTGGTGTCTGTGTGGGCAGCCGGAATTGCGCTCGGTGGTGGAGGGCTCCAAAGCTGTCAACGGACAAAAACTTTTTAACTTGAGCATCAGCTAGAGCAGGAAACTTTCTCTGGCGTGGAATTCGTGTAACCTTTAGAAATAGAAGCCCGAGTCTCCGGAGGTTGCCTGCCTCCCCCTCGGGCAGAGGAAAGGGGGAATGTAGGAACTGGCTGAAGGAGCGGGGCAGGAGGCTGCTGTCGCGGTGCTGCGGAGAAGTGGCTGAAGCGCTTGCTGTCACCCTGCCTGACTAAGCAAGAGCACCGTGCTGTCCCCTAGCCCGGGAACATTGCACCCGGGGCTCCTGCTCTGTTTCTCCTCTGCTGGAGCCTAACGAGGTGCCAGAACGGGCGCCACCTCTGTGTGTCAGTCAGCGGGTACCTGGTGCTCTGGCGTGGACCGGCTGCCGTGCAAGAAGGCACAAGTGCTGCCCCACAGCAGCTCCTGGTGGGGTTGCCGTGCCCCCGGAGCCACTGCCTGCGCTCTGCTGTGAGGCACCAGCCTTGCGTGGCTCGCACCGCGTTAAGCAGTCCTGGAAGGTATGCAACTCCTCAGCCTCTCGTCCCTTGCTCATGATGCTTGTTGTGATCTCTATGCAGAATCCAGGAGTGATGATAACAGCGTCTTTGATCTCTTTGAACTCATCGGCTACATTCGGAAGGGAGCCGGGCGCCGGGCACCCGGGGTGCACCTGGTGAAGGGACCGGAATCCTCCAGCCCTGCTTACCGCATTGAAGATGCCAGTCACATCCCTGCTGTCCCTGACTCCAAGTTCCAAGACTTGCTAGATGCCATCTATGCTGAGAAGGGCTTCATCCTCCTGGCCACTCTCCGGCAAGCCAAGAAGAGTAGAGGCACACTGCTGTCTGTGGAACAGAAAGATGGCTCTGGTCATGTCTTCAGTCTAGTATCAAATGGCAAGGCAGGCACCCTGGACCTGAGCCTTTCTGGTGATGGCAAGCAGCAGGTAGTGTCAGTGGAGGATGCCTTGCTAGCTACAGGACACTGGAAGAACATCACCCTGTTTGTACAAGAGGACCGGGCTCAGCTTTATGTGGGGTGTGAGAAAATGGAGAATGCTGAACTGGACATCCCCATCCAGAACATCTTCACTAGGGACCTGGCCAGCAGTGCCAGGCTCCGTATCGCCAAAGGAGGAGTCAATGACAACTTCCAGGTAAGAATTTCACTTGCATGTTTGCCTAGCATTTTCAGTCATCTGCCCTGAAGGTGCATTAGCTACTCAACCAGCCTAAATAGCCACAAAGACATGGGTAACAGAGAGAAAGGGTTCTACCAGTGACTAGTTTGTGTCCATCTAATATGGACCACCTCCAAACCTACTAAAATTTAATAATGGAATTTGAAGGGTGAAACATTAGATTTGCAGGGATAGAACTTTCTGCAGCAATAAGAAGGCACTGAAGTTCATTGTAGCTTCTTTGCTCAGCTTCTTATATGAGATTCAGAAATTCGTGGGTTCCTTCCTGCCTGGAGAGTTGCCAGGTCCTTGTGGTCAAGGATGAGAATGTTAGGAAGGAGGGCTTCTTCTCATTAATGAGGATAAAGCAACATGTTTCACTTTGCCATCTGTCTGTCATGAAATTACTCTTGATGATCTTATGTGACCTTAAGTGCCTACGGGCTCTCTCCATGCAAGTTGAACTTCTCTCCCTTGCAGTTGCTGCAAGTAGCTGTAATTCTTCCTCTGTCCACAGGGACTGCTGCAGAATGTGCGGTTTGTATTTGGAACAACTCTGGAAACTATCCTGAGGAACAAAGGCTGCTCCAGCTGTAAGTTTGCAATCTTCTGAATCCAATGACCTATTAAAAATAAGATTCCTCATTACGTTAGAAAGACAAGTCCAAACAGAACTCAGAAGTATGCTGACATGCAAATCCATGTTGCATAAGAAATAAGATTACGTTTCTGCAGGCACCCTAATGAATCTTGTGGCAGCTGTTTAGCAGGTGTTACCCTGGAATGATAAATGCACGTGGTAAAAAATGCATTTACTTTATGTGTGCTTTTGTCTTTTAGCCACTAGTGCAATCATTACTTTGGACAACCCCATCAATGGTTCCAGTCCAGCTATCCGCACTAATTACATTGGCCATAAAACAAAGGACATCCAAGCAGTCTGTGGCTTTTCCTGCGATGAACTAACAAATATGTTTGTGGAACTGCAAGGGCTCCGGTCCATGGTTACAACACTTCAAGACAGAGTTCGCAAAGTGGTGAGTGTTGGTTAAATTCATGGCACCTTTCATTAGCTGGCACTTTAGTGAATTAATTACAACCTGTCCTTTGAGAGACTGGATAAACAGAAATAACTTTACTCAATGTTTGCCATGGAAAAGGGTATTTTCTGTCTTAAGTATTTTCTTTCTGCTTCTCTCTCCTGCCCCCTTCCCCCCCCTCCCCATTCCATTCTCCCATTAAGACTGAAGAAAATGAACTGATTGCCAAAGTGGTCCAGATCACTCCTGGAGTCTGCATTCACAATGGAATCCTACACAAAAATAAAGAAGAGTGGACTATTGATAGCTGCACTGAATGTACCTGCCAGGTAAGATTCCTCACATTCATAAATCCTCTGTAAATAAATTCATGAGTTGAAATTAACAGATATTTCTAAATAACATTGTTTGTTAGACAGAGTGAATCCTACACAGAACTGGGTATTCAACTGTAGCCAGAGAATTACTCAGTTTATTTTATCGTACTAGATCTGTTATAAATGCAGCTTTCATGCAATGTTACAACAGTGGTATCTTAGAAAATTATAAAAAACATCACTCTGATACAGCTGTTAACACTTGTAATTCACGAATTTGGGGAATGCTGTATTCTTTATATATGATCAAGAGTAAACTAAAAGTCTGCATCGATAGAACACATTTATAGTGCTACCAGCTTCACTCCCTGGAATAGTCTAGATTCACCTTCTGTTGTCACTGAACCTCCTGCTGGCTTAGTAGGAAAAGACAATCCAGAACTCTGTAAAGACTCTTACAGGGTTTTTACTTATCTAACAAATGCTTCTAGCTGTGTCCTAGTGACAGTTACAGATTTTAAGGAACAGCAGTCCCTTTCAGATTTCAGTTTCAATGTTTAAGTCCCAGTATCACCTGGCAAGATATTTATGCTTTGTGTTTTGCTTCTGTGGAATGTTGTAAAAGTACACCAAAAAATATCATTTCAGGGTTTCTTTAAACTCATTGCTTGCTCCCTTCTACTGTAAGCATACCTTAGCAAAAGCATCTTGGAGTTCCAGTGAGTAGACTGACCTGTTTAGAAGGCTGAGTATTTGCACATGTGCAATCCAAGACATCTCACCAAGTTCTGTGTCTACTTATATAGGTCTATATCTTTTTGTCTTGTAGTCAGCAAATGACACTGACTTCTGCATTTCTCTCTTCCTACCAACCCTCTTACTCAACGTTAGCTGTAATTGTCTTAATGTAGTCATTTGCTTGGGGAGATTAAAACAGAAATCACAAGAGCATTCTTCTGACCAAGTTGCTACCTTCTAGAAGCAAAACTATGGGCTTCCCTTTAGCTCTCGTTGAGACTGGAGGTGGGTGTTCTTACCCTGCCTGCTTGGCTTAAAGATCAAAGACTTCTAAGTATAAGTTATAGGTTTCATGGCTCTTGAGCAGAGTCCACTGAACTCATTTTATCTTTACCATATAATCAGCTTAAATCCATATTAACTGAAAAGAAAGTTGGCTTCTTTCTCATTCTTGTTTCATTCCCTTGAAGCCTGACCTTATACTCTGGATATCACATGATAGTCTTTTACTCAGGCCAGCATCTGGTAGCTACTCTTGATCAACTGCTGCAAAACCAAAATATGTCACCTCTTGACCAAAAAATGAGAATGGGAATGATACATAGTTTGACTAAAAATACCTGGGACTAAACTTGGGGTGTATTAGCTCTAAATATAAAGGTCTCTGCTTTAGATGTGCTATTGAACTGCAGAGAAGATCTCTTTATCATTTAACCAGACTCCAGACATCATTTATATTCCTTCTACTTCCTTAGTGCAATTCTCACAATTCTTTATAGAACTCTGCCACTATATGCCGGAAAGTGTCCTGTCCTCTCATGCCTTGTTCCAATGCCACTGTGCCTGATGGAGAATGCTGCCCCCGGTGCTGGCGTAAGTACTTAATACCTTCACACTTCTATAGCACTTGGCTTCATCTAGCTAGACATGTGCTGCTCTAAAGTATACCCCAACTGGGTATAACCTTGCACCACTGTAGTTAAGTTAGCCTCATGCCTCTTTGAGCTTAATCACTTAGTTGATGCATGTGAGCACTGAAACATTTGAGTTCATGGCCTTAATCTTGTGCAAGAAAAGATGCATGTGGCTTGTGAGGAGAGATGTGTTCTTTTTTTTGTGTGGAGAAAGAGGTGGGAGGAAATGCTATTGAAAAACATCTACCTGGAGGCATGTTCAGAGCTATAACAGAACTGCACCCCTTTACAGCTAGCGACTATGCAGATGATGGATGGTCTCCTTGGTCTGAATGGACTTCTTGTTCTGTGACCTGTGGGAATGGGATTCAGCAGAGAGGGAGATCCTGTGACAGTCTCAATAACCGCTGTGAAGGATCTTCTGTACAGACACGGACCTGCCACCTTCAGGAGTGCGATAAGAGATGTAAGTACTTAATTACTCACACTGGTAATAAAACACAGACCTTTTTTATTGGCCTAATGTTAACAGCAAAGATTACCACATAGCTCTGTCACCGGGATGGAGCTTCTAGCTTTAAAGACTTCAATTAATCAGATAAAGGCGGGCAGATAGTTAATGTGGTAAATAGGCATGTTTGGGCACTGCTCCCCAGACAAAATTTGAGGCCAGTTTAGATGTGCAATTTCTCTAGTGACAAAACAACTTCATCTGTGACAGTGCTGAGGCTAGCAAATATATATGGAGTCCCTGGTATTGTTCTGGTACTGGCTATGTCCTAGGTGCCATGCAGCTGAAATTTGTTCTTCAGAAACTCTATTAATAACAGACATCTCTCTCCTGTAGTTAAACAGGATGGTGGCTGGAGTCACTGGTCACCGTGGTCATCATGTTCAGTCACTTGTGGCACAGGCATCATCACTAGAATTCGTCTCTGCAACTCTCCAGTACCACAGCTGAACGGCAAACCTTGTGAGGGTGAAGCAAGAGAAAACAAATCCTGCCAGAAAGATCCTTGCCCAAGTAAGTCTGTCCAGGTGGTAACTACTACTCAGTAGCTTAAATAGTGAACTTTCTGAGTAGTTGCTGTATCATTCTAGTAATATTTCTAGTAATCTTCTCTCTTTAAATGTATAGGTGGGCTAGGGAAAACTCACAGGTTAGTTTCAGATGAAACTAAACTGTTTTCTGTGGCTCCTCCATGGAGTCCATTAATTCTGTCACTTATGTCTGAACAAAATCTGAAGTGCTCTCACAAAAGTAATAGTCCTTACTAAGGTAGAAAGTAGCTGTACCACTGAATTTACAGGTATGCATGTCTTCTAACTCTTATTTCCCTTTAGTTAATGGAAACTGGGGACCATGGTCTCCATGGGATGCTTGCACAGTGACATGTGGAGGAGGACTTCAAAAACGTAGCCGTCTCTGCAATAATCCTGAGCCTCAGTATGGTGGGAAGACCTGTGTGGGTGAAGCTAGAGGGACTCAGGTCTGCAACAAACAGGACTGTCCAATTGGTGAGTATCCATTTTTCTGTAGACATCTGAACATCTGAAGGTTGGGGGCGATCTTGAAAATACTGATTAAAAAAAATTTGACAGAAGTCTGGAAAACACAAGTGGTAGAATTTTAAAACATCATACTAGCCAAATATAGTCCTGTAGCAGCATAGTAAGCATCTCTCATCTTAGCACTTTCTCATTTGTTTTTTTTTTCAGATGGGTGTCTGTCCAATCCCTGCTTTGCAGGGACAACATGTACCAGCTCCCCTGATGGTTCCTGGAAGTGTGGTGCCTGTCCTGCTGGCTACCATGGTGATGGTGTCCACTGCCAAGATATTGATGAAGTAAGAAGACTAGAGTTCACTCCTTGAAAAGGAGTGAGAGAAAATGGGAGGGGAGAATATAATCACAGTGTTCTATAAGGCTGTTGATCTCACCTGTCTCATACTCTTGCATTTCAGTGCAAAGAGGTTCCTGATGCCTGCTTTGTCTTCAATGGAGTGCACAGGTGTGAGAATACTGAACCTGGGTACAACTGTCTGCCTTGTCCACCACGTTTCACTGGGACGCAGCCATTTGGTCGCAGTGTTGAGGATGCCATGGCTAACAAGCAGGTACTGCCAACTTGAACTGTTACAGTCTCACAAAGTTTCTAAGCAACAGAAAGCATCTATGCATTTCAAGGAAGAAGGCCTTGGTACCTTTAATAAAACACTGTCCTCTGTGATTCAGAACAGGAGGAGCATTAAGCAGTTTCTATATAGAGCTCAAAAAAGAGTTTTCAAGACCACTGTCCTCAGCCATGGGGGTCTCAGATGTTACACTTAATTTTAGGAGAGTAATTTAATCAGTATTCACTTACGTGCTTGGTTTCACTGGAAAATGAATAAGGTTTAAACAAGAAAAAAATAGTGCTAAGACTACTACTGGAGTTGGAGTAGAAGAAAAAAATGTTTGAGGCTTTTTTTATCTGATTGAAGGATCTCTGATCAGAACAAGCATGTATTTTCCATGTTTTATTTGAAATGCTGGGTAAAAATGAGGGATAAAAATATGCTTCCAGTGGATTTAATTTCTGTGTGGTCTTCTAGGTCTGCAAACCACGTAATCCATGCACAGATGGAACACATGACTGCAACAAAAATGCCAAATGCAATTACCTTGGCCACTTCAGTGACCCCATGTATCGCTGTGAATGTAAACCAGGCTATGCTGGCAATGGCATAATCTGTGGAGAAGATACTGACTTAGATGGATGGCCAAATGAGAACCTTGTTTGTGTTGCCAACGCCACTTACCACTGTAAAAAGGTAAGTTTATCCTGTTTTCCCATCTGCCATTACAATAGTCTATCTGAGAAATATACAAAATGTTTGAGGTATAAAGCAAGTCTCTATCTTTTTAGAGCTATTAAACTATCCTCTCTGCAAATTAAACTGTTAAAATGCCCCTCTGTGAAGGGATACTACTGCCAAGGTATTGCTAGGAGGCTCTTGCTGTGACTTCTAACCATTCCTGTAATGGGGGGTGGGAAATGAAGCCTGACACAATTATAGATGTCTATTATAAATGTTCTAGGAATAATCTAGTTTAGGCTATACCTAGATCAGCTTTGCTCTGACAGATATTTATCTTCAGGGGAAGAAAAAGAGGGAGAGTCTCAAAAGTAACCAAAGCTTTTGTTTTAGAAAGCCATAGCTCAAGTAATGTTTGTCTTAATCTCACAGTAATGATTAGCTAAAATTGAGAGAAAATGTAAAATGTAAGAGAACACCTACCTGAGGTATTATGATTTTGCCTAATGATTAGATCTTCTCTGCTAAAATCCCTGTTGTAATAACGCCAGGAATAAACACCTGTGTGCTTTGTCCTTTCTAGGATAACTGCCCTAATCTGCCCAACTCTGGGCAGGAAGACTACGATAAGGATGGGATTGGTGATGCCTGTGACAGTGATGACGATGATGATGGTATTCCTGATGACAGGGTAAGACAACACAAAAGAACAGCCTTTGAGAATGTAGCTCTCCTATTCCCCTTCCTAAGGCTGGGGTCTAAGCTTCTGACCTTAACAGAGGACCATAGGAAATAGCTGGTGCTGACAGCTATTATAGAAACACTTATATATGCATAACTATGCAGACAAAATTTCTGCACCTGGTTGAGCTTTGGAAGTGAATCTTCCTTTTTATTCAGCCATTCCTACACCCGTGTAGACAATGGGGTGTTTTGAGATAGATGCATTGCACTTTTAACTGCCTTTCATTTCTCCTTTTGCTTAGTGGTACAAGCATACGTAGAACTTGGTGTAAGCTTTATTTCAACTCATTTTAAAGCTTCACTTCTTTTTTGCTCTTGCAGGACAACTGCCCATTCATCTACAACCCACAGCAGTATGACTACGACAGGGATGATGTTGGTGACCGCTGTGATAACTGCCCCTACAATCACAACCCTGATCAAACTGACACTGACAACAATGGAGAAGGAGATGCATGTGCAGTGGATATTGATGGAGATGGTAGGTGGCTTCTCATCACTCCTTTACATGATTTTCTAATCACAGATTGATCAAACATATTACTCATTTCCTACCAGAACTTCATCCTGAGCATTTTAGCACAGTTAAATCCTAGCTCTACTCTCACAGGCAGTACAAACAGAAGCATGTGGCAGAGCTAGTGATGAGTCAGGTTTCAAAGCTTTCAAAAGCTGCTCAAAGTTCTTTCGGAAATGTATTAAGAACAGCGTGCTGACTTTATACAGTCCTGTGCAGCACTTCAATAGTTGACTTTCATGATCTCCCCTTAATTTTGCAGGGGTCCTTAATGAAATGGACAACTGCCAGTATGTCTACAACGTAGACCAGAGGGATACAGACTTGGATGGTGTGGGAGATCAGTGTGATAACTGTCCTCTGGAACACAATCCTGACCAGGTAAGGGATTTGCATTATATAAACAGAAAACTGATGTAAAAATATGGTATGTTGTGTATTGTAGAAAATGTTTGAACAAGTTACAGCTTTAATTTGAAATTCATTTCTTATTCATTTGCCAAATAACACACCCTCCCAGTTCAAACAGGTGCTAGGTATTTTCTGAAAAGTGACTCTAGTGAAGGTCTTTGAGACTATTGCATGTATTCCTCTCCTAAACACTTCTTAGGCTTGTCAGTTGCACGGATTCTCATAGTAAGGATATGAAAATCCTGGGAGCATGGTATGAAAGGTAGGTACATAGGAAGTACCTGCTTAGCCTATAGTGTTGTCTTCACTTAAATACAAAGTTACTCTTTTAATCTTTGCCATTAAGGGTGAAACAGCTGCATTTAGAAAGATAACATTTCTACCAGTAAGTTGAAGACGGCACATGTTGCTCTTCTCTAAGGAAAAGGCATATTCTGACACTTTTAAAACCTGTGGGGGATTCCAGCCTCTCACAACTTACTGATTCAAAAATGTTTGAAAGCAGAATTAGATACAACCTTGTACTTGACAGGATAGCACAGACTTTAAGAGCTTCAGGACATAATTGGAATGTTTGAAGGGCTAGAAAAGCTGTTGCAAATCAGAGGAACCTAGAGTAGTACTGTCATGTAGCATAAAAGCAGTGTTACGTGAAGGATTTAAGCAGATAATATAAAATTTCTTAGTCTTTGTGGCTTGCTTCCCCACTTCAGGGTGCTAAGTACCTGAAGATCCTTCCTACTTCTCCATGACTTACAGGCAATGGTTTTTTTTAATACTTTGAGATCTTAACGTAAGTCTCAAGGTTTTTCAGGCACTTCTCTAATCAAGTTCTAGAAGCAGAGATAATGAATTTCAGATAGCAGAATGAGGGACTATTCAAACTGTGTGGTATGGCCTGGGTCATCCACCAGTGCTGATGAGACTACTAGACTAAACCCTGAGGCAGCCTCAGGGATGAATGGATTGTTTCAGAAGGTGACCAAGCAAATGACTGGCTAAAATCAGCAGGGCATCCACAAGCACAGCAGTTCATGCAGCCTTTGACTACTAAGGGAATAACTGTCTTGACTGAGTCAGATGATGTGAAAATCATTACAGGCCTTTACGATAAAGAAAATTATTTTATGGTGTGGAAGCTGTAAAATTAAGACTTGGCAGACTGTAGTTTCTCTACTGGCTAGCTACAGAGTCGCATTATCCTTATCTGGACCTTGGAACCAGGGAGCTGCCAGAAAAGGTGGAAGGTAAAGCACACCGTGTCCAGTACGGTAGACATGGGAGAGGAGTCACATGGCAGAAGGGAGAAGAGAAGCTGATGAACATTCTGCTGCTGTGGATTCTAATTAAAACCAGGGCAATGAAAGCAACCTAAAAGCAGTTAGCACTAGCAGCTTTAAGTAAGCATATACTAATCCTAATGCCTCACTACACCCATCTTAGCTCTTGCTAAAGTCAGCAGAAATCCCAATTAGTTCTAGCTACTAAGACTCCTATTTCAGCCTCTTCTAAAGTGACTTTTAAAAATGTTCTTTTTTTTTTTCCCTTTCATAGGAAGACACTGATTCTGACCGCATAGGTGATCAGTGTGACAATAATCAGGACATAGATGAAGATGGCCATCAAAATAATCTTGATAACTGCCCCTATGTGCCTAATGCCAACCAAGCTGACCATGACAAGGATGGAAAAGGTGATGCCTGTGACCATGATGATGACAATGATGGTATCCCTGATGACAAAGACAACTGCAGATTGGTTGCCAATCCAGATCAAGCTGATTCTGATGGTAAGACAAACAGTAACATTTTAAGACTATCTTCCAATAGTTCCAATAGTTTGCTCTTTTTTTTTTTTACATTATTTAGATCTTAGACAAAACTTCCAAGTAACAAAAAGATCAAATGTCTGCACTGTTGCTACAGTGCTCTTTCAGGAGTAAGATGCAATGTAACAACAGTGATATAAATTACTTGTGTCTGGCAGGTGATGGACGTGGAGATGCTTGCAAAGATGACTTTGACCAAGACAGTGTGCCAGACATTGATGATATCTGCCCTGAAAACGTGGACATTAGTGAGACTGATTTCCGAAGATTTCAGATGATTCCACTGGATCCCAAAGGAACATCCCAAAATGATCCAAACTGGGTGGTTCGTCACCAGGGTAAAGAACTGGTTCAGACAGTCAACTGTGACCCTGGCCTTGCAGTTGGTAAGGAGAAAATTCTAATTCTAATAGGCATTACACTTGTTAGCTTTTTGGTATGGAGGTGTGGGCAGGGAAGGGACAACCTGAGATACTATGAAGGCGTTTAAGAATGACAAAAGAGCAATGCCTAAAACTTTCTCCTCTAATGCCCCCATAGGTTTTGATGAATTCAATGCTGTGGACTTCAGTGGCACCTTCTTCATCAATACAGAAAGGGATGATGATTATGCCGGCTTCGTATTTGGTTACCAATCTAGCAGTCGTTTCTATGTTGTCATGTGGAAGCAGATCACACAGTCTTATTGGGACTCCACACCAACCAAAGCTCAAGGCTACTCAGGTCTCTCCATCAAAGTTGTGAATTCCACCACCGGCCCGGGAGAACACCTTCGTAATGCTCTGTGGCACACAGGAAACACTCCTGGCCAGGTAAGAATGGCACTCTGATAACTTGCTCCTCGTCCAACAGGTTAGAGATGTACAGGGCATCTGCACGTGCTGATCAGTGTGGTATAGTCCTCTTGGTAAAGATCTGTATACTTTGTAGTTACCCCAAATCATTCAAAATACTATATAAAGCTAACAGGATTGTATGCTGCAGACAGGCTTTCCAGCAGCAGCAAATCAATTGTCTGGAATTGTGGAGTAGTTTCCTATTTACATATTTAAAAGTAAAGCTAAATGCAGTTGACTTCAAAAGACCCCATTACAGAGCCTAATGATTTAAGTCTTTACTAGTCATAATGATTATCTTCAATGCACCTTTGTGTCAAATAATAGCTGTGTAATAACAAAATACTCTTTCACAGGTGAGAACTCTGTGGCATGACCCTCGCCACATAGGCTGGAAAGACTTCACTGCATACAGATGGCGTCTTAGCCATAGGCCAAAGACTGGGTACATCAGGTAAGCATCGTCCTTTTCTCTTCAGTAATTATCACAAGGAAAGTGAATGTCTGTAAAGATGAACCCAACAGAAGCTTGTCAAAAATGGGTGACCTATTGTCTCTTTCTAGGGTTGTAATGTACGAAGGGAAGAAGATCATGGCAGACTCAGGACCCATCTATGATAAAACCTATGCTGGTGGTCGGCTAGGATTATTTGTCTTCTCTCAAGAAATGGTGTTCTTCTCAGATCTTAAATATGAATGCAGAGGTAAGGAAGACATTGTATTTAAGAGATCCTATACAAATGAATCAGTTCAAGAAAGCCGCTCTCAAGAAGAATAAATAGATTGAGACGAGCTAAAGAGAAAAGTTCACCCATGATCTTTCATAGCTTGATCTCAAGCCAGTTCTGCATGCAGAAACAGGACACCTTAATGAACTTTTCACAGTTAAATTTGAAATGTATAAAATCTCAGTATATTTCTATCCTGTCATTTCAAAGTATCAGAAATCCATGTTAATATCTCATTCATATCTCCTTTAAAATGCTGATTAGAATGAATCAACACAGCTGACAAAGTTCAAGGTGAAAAAGTAAAATGATGACTTTAGCGAGCAAGAGAGTAGTGTCTGAGATGCAAAAAACTGACTTGCTTGTAAGCACACAAAGAAAGTTGTCTATATATTGTATTGTACTGTCAGTGGAGATAAGTGCATATGATTAGTTCTAGGTGTCCTCATCTTTCTAAATTGTGACTTCATTATGAAATGGTTACACAAATTAGATTCTGAAGTCTAACTCAAGGAAGTACCTAAGCACTTTCATTTTTCTTCAACAATATCTTTTTTACAAATGTCTCCAGGGACTAATATCTTAGACATAATTTGCATAATACACAGAAATGTTTAAATATCTTAATTTTTTCTTTCACAGATCCATAATAACAAGGTTGTTGGATACAGAGACTATTTAAAAATGCTGGTATTGCACCTTTTGAAATGTTTAGCCTTACAAATCCTGGGACCATTATATTATTCCTTCCTTTATTCTTTCTGCGTAAATGTGGACTCAAAACACATGACCTGCCTCAAGAGAATGCTTTTGAGAGAATGAAAGTGAGAACATACTGAATATCTGACCTCTGCTGAAGTGGAAGGAAACAAATGTGTCTTGCAAATGAAAATTGTCTTCACTGAACAAGCACACTTCTTTCAGTAGGAAAGACATTTGTTTGCTGTTTATCACAGTGCAGTGTCACTGCCTCTTTAACTGGAGGTCCCATGGAGTAGCATTTTGTAAAAAGAACATCTTTGGATGTGCTGTGGACTACTTAAACTGAAGACCTTTCATTGTGTGGGGAAAAGGGGTTTTGGGTGGGAGGGTGGACTCTAAGTCTTCTTTATGGAAGAGAAGAATTTTTTTAATGAGGGCTGCGCTACCTTGGTTTACATCTGTTTAACTTGGGGAAATTATTATTGTTCTATATGTCATATCTTCCAAACAAAAAGACAGCCTTTTACTCTGTGTGGTGAGCTAGATCAGCTGCTCTGTTACAGGACAAAACAGATATCCTAAAACCGATCTCCATGGTGGGAGGGGGAAAGAGGATAAAAACTGGCACACTGGATCACACCAGCTTTGGGAGAACTGGGATTTGCAATTAGATTCTGTTTTTTCCTGATTAGATGCAGATCTATCTTATCTTTAAATGTTTTCTTTTGGATACAGTGCCAGAAAGCACTGCCATCTCAGCTAGCACTGTGCTGTCCTTCAGAAAACCAGCATGTGCTTCACTTTTTTATGGTTAAAAAGGCACAAAAACAAGAGTAATGAAAACATTCCTTTTCTACATGCCATAGACGCTTTAAACCCCTTGCTTCTTTGGAGGGGAGGGGAAGGGGCCTGTAGATAAAATACTGAAATTGTAAAATATTTATTTTTACTTATTCTTGATGTTATGATGACTGAGGGATTATTGATTAAAACAACAAGAAATGCGTCAAGACTATCCACCTAATCATTGTTACAAGTCTTCATGACTGTAAGATTGTAAATACAGATTATTTATTAACTCTGTTCTATATTGAAACTAGAGGGGTTTTAGTTGAGAAAAAACTCTTGTCTGGAACAGATAGTGGTGATATATTTGTTACAAAGAGCAATTTTCCCATACAGGCGCAGGGAAAAGAGGTGGGATGGGGAATGGGATGCTCGTTTTTCTCAGTCTGAGCTCAGTGTTGGCTTTTCCTTCCTTTGTGCAAGGCAGCTGGTAGCCTGGCTGACATCTGTTCTGCAGCACTGAAACCCCTGTCTCTTTAGGTGGTGGCAGTTCCTGTCTCCCCTGCACAGTGCTAGAGATGAGGGAATGCCATTTACCATCTGGGCAGCAGTTATTCAGTGTGGGAGATGTCGCTGGCCAGTGGGCCTGACCCAGAACCAGAGTACCTGCCTGAGGAGCTTGCAGAGCTGGGCACAATGACTGCAATCAGTAGCCATGCCAACAGGCTCTTTGTGCCAGGGGAGCTGCTTGCAAAACAGGGAAGGGGCTTGATGTGTATTAACAGAAGACTGTTTCCCCAACAGAAGGGGTGGCATCTTTATACCTATCATATTTTCTTGTCTTTTCAAAAAAGGAAAAGAAATGAACACAAGTGAAAGTTTTACGTACAAATATTACCTCATTGTTGTGTGACTGAGAAAAACCTTTGGATTAAGCAGAGTTCAAATGTCTAAAAAACTTTAAAGCTACTGTAGTACTAAAGTTAATGCTGTACATAGTCAAAACTTCTTCGCAGAAAATGTATCCCCAGTAAGGAGATGGCATTGGAGGAAAAAAAAAAAAACAGCAAATGTCAAAATTTCTAATGTGTTATATTTTTTTCCTGTCAACATGTATACCATTGCTTGTATTTTTATAAATTATTTTTCTCATTGCCATTGTAATAGTTAATCACATAATTGTGTAGATATGCTATTTAAATAATTTATCGTGAAATGCTACCTGTAGAGTTAGTATTTCTATTTTTATAAAATGTTTGCACACTGAACTGAAGATTTGTTTTTGCTTCCCTCCTTCCGATGTTTTTGCTAGCATAATTTTCTAAGAACATGCTTTTTTTTGTAAACATTTTTAACCAGTTTCCATTTTAAAGTTGTGTAAGTTGTACAATAAAGCTTCTTACATACAAAGAACAATAAACCAACAAGGACATTTATATTTATATCTTTGTCCTCTATTTTTATTCATATTTTGTAGTACTTCTGTGGCTCAGAAGTGATACGCTAACACCTGGTTCTGTTATTCATGTCAAATTGTGCTTCAAAGCAAGACTTCACTACAGGCTTTACATTAAAGTATGACAAGAGGGGATGCACCTGAGCTTCCACCCCAGGTATAACAGCTTGTCCACCTGACAGCTGATGCACTTGATCCTGAAGGTTTCACTGAAGAGTTCTGTCAAGTGTAAACACGGCCAGGCTGCCCTGGATAAAGCCAGAAGGCGAAATACTCAGCGAGGGATTTCAGGCCTACCCCCTATTCTTTCTTTCACAGGAGGAGGCAGCAGGATGACTATCTATGGGGGCAGATGAATATCTGTTAATATCTCTTCTAGACTGAGACTGCTGTGTAATCCAAAAGCTGCTGATGTGGCACTCTATCAACTGCTGCAACACGCTCTAAAAATAACAGCAGTTACAACTTGTTGCTCAGTCTTTAATTACAGCACAGTTTGTCTCAGGAGGCCCTTAGCAAAGACAGGTGCTAAATTAGGAGTGCTAAATAGCCACGAGTTCATTTAAGGGTTCCTGCAGGTATACATGATTGAGCTTTCCATCTAGTTTTCCTAAGGATGAAGAATCTTTTTCTGTGAAGCTTTTTTTCCACTGAACTTTTAAGGACAGTCCTGTATGTTTTATTGTATCCCACTGAGAACAGGGACTAAAAAGACAAAGAACTTCTGACTTGTTGCTTCCAAAGTATGAGTGGCTGCTGAATTTCTGCCCTTGCCAGTGACAAGATCGTTTGCGTCACTTGTCCCGAGTGAGAGGTGGGTGTCTCTTGTGGGAGTGCACCCTCAGTGTCCTATCTGACCTCATCTGGCCCTGCTGTACCCAACATCCAGCAGTTCTGGTCTCAAATTCTCTTCTTGCCCCCCAGGGGCACCACAAGCCAGAACTACCAAAACTAAAGTGTACACCTAGAGAAGTATCTTTATTTTATTTGCGGAATGTATAAAATACTCTGGATTTAGAAAACCAATTATCTGTATGAACAGATATATCTATGTATGGATGTATGCAGATAGAAATTCAAAAAAAGAGTGTTGGGGAGGTATGAGCCTTGGCAGCCCATTACAATGACCTTGTCTGAGCCCAAGACAAACTTTCCTGCTGATTTATTGCATGCATTCACGTAGCTTATATCAGTGTAGTAGCTGAACTGAGGGTGATATATGCCTTAGAATAATAAAGGCAGAGAGTCCAATGTTTTCTTACCATAGCCCATGCAAATAAAATAGCTTAAGTTTTCAGGGTACCATCTGCATCAAACCTATGTTTCAGAGGGGTAGTAGTTTAAGCTGTAGGTCCTGATAAACTATGGAGATAAAGACTAAGATGACCATATCAAGATCTGCATCTTAACAGTGCACTTTTTACTGATAGCGCCATGAGTTTATAGTGAAGTCCATAGTATGGTAATTGCTTGATTTTCAACATAAATTCATTTTGGAAAGGATTGCTGAGATTATAGAAGAGAGCATCTTAATATAACTACAAGGGGATTTCTAGCTCTTATTTCTTACCAGGTGCACAAAGCTGTATGAATATTTAAGCAGAGTTACGATGAGAGGAAGAGAACTCATTAGAGAAAAGTGTCTGGCAAGCAAAAGTCTTAAACTATTCCATAGGAAATGCATAAAATTAGGCAAGTACCACAGAGAAACTTGGATTTTCAAACTTAGGTATCAGGAAGCCTGACCATCATTTGTCTTTAATTGGTTCACCTTCTTTCAAATTTAAGAACCACTAGCCTAGGCCATAAGTACCAGAGCTAAAGTGAGTCCTGCTTTGATACTGCGCCAGTCTTCCTTGATGACTCCACTCACACAATGGGGACGGAGAGACCATTTTACTGTCGTTGTAAAATTAGGGTAGAACGCCTCTGGCAATACCCTTCCCACCAAAACTATGCATAGCAAATATCCAAAGCAAACAATAGGGAAATAATGACATAGAACAGTATTTCCACAAGACAGCAAATTTTTAAGTGGAAAAATAGAAGTTCTCAGTACAGGATACCTGCCTGAAAATCAAAGTTATTCATGCACTTGAGCATTCTAGAAATTAATACACACGTGTGAGCATTCCAGTTTGCTTTTTTTTTTTCCTTTTTTAAAGCATAATAGATAAGGTACTGCAGATTCAATTACAAGCAGTGAGCTATAGACATACATGACAGGGAGCCTTTTATTCTAACTACTGCACCTGGATTCCAGCCAATCCCTCAATGAAATGTATAATTGGATAACTGTAGGTTATAGCATTAGTAGTACCCAAGTGCCTCTATTCTATTTAAAAAGGAAACAGTTTTCCTGACCTTTAAATCTAGCTACAAATAAAAGAGCAATTATTTCTCAATAAATCTATGGATAATTAAAAAAAACAACAAGAAAAACAAGGAAAAAAAAATCACAGTTATTATTTTTCCTACATTTCAAGAACTTTACTAACTTACCAACTTCTCAAGCATCTGCCAAACCACCTTGTCTTCTGTGTTTACTATTCAAACTGTGAGACTCTGAGAGGTGGGCTCTTTTGTTTGTAAACCGGGGAGGAAGCACTCTTGGAACTGTAAACAGCATTGCAGATTTTGCAGCTAAAAAGAAAAAGAGAGAGATCCTATTTAAAGCTGTGGTTAGAAAGCTTTTCTAAGAAGAGAAACAAAGAGAAGAGGTGCATTCTCATACTGTTTGCTGAAATTTTATCTAGAAAATATAAAAATTCTTATTGACATTACAGAAATCGAGCTGAAAACAACAGCCTCTCACCTATCCCTGCCTAAGGTAAAATTGGGGAGGTAAAATTGCACTCTTTCTAGCCCATGAATTACTGGCATACTTTTTTGCACTGCTGGACTAGGCTTTGCTACTCCGATGAGATGTTTCAGCAGCCCTTTCCTCTCTGGTCTGTGCAGCAGACAATTTTTGCACAGCCTGTTTTCACTCTGCGCTCAGCACGTCCACTGGCTCTGCAGGAGTTCTGCTGGGGAAGTGAGAGGGAAAACATGCACTGCAGATACACAAAGTAGATACCAGTCATTGTCTGGCTTGGAAAAAAGCATTTGGATGAGAATTTTTGTGGGGTGTCTTCCTCTTTTTTTCTTTTATGATGTATCTGGAAGTTCTTTCACCCCTTCATAGAATTACTTTTATTTAAGCTTGAATTTTGGAAATATATCTTCACCCCTTTTATCGTTGTCTTCTATAGTCAACAAACTATCTTTTTTTTTTTAAATCAGTTTTAATCAGTTAAATCAATTTAGTCGTTCACTTCTCTTTGAAATGGAAAAGACTCTAAATCTCCATAATAACTGTAAATCCAGACTGAACCTCTCACACCACTACTGTGATGTGTGTTTACTGAAATCAATGCTATAGTTCTTTAAATCATCCTATTCAAATATATGTATTAATATTATATATAAATTTAATATTTATAATTTATATCTACTTATATATACACGCATATAGTTCATTAAAATGATTGAATCACACTTATTATACCCTTTCAGAGGAAAACACTGTGGAGTTTGTAATTTAAAAGGGCAAACCATACAGCATGGGACCACAGCCACTAGAGTAAATCAGTATCAACAGCTGAGCTCCAGCCTCCACGAACACCAGCACTGTAAGTGTCTCACTGAGGAGTCTCAGCGACAACGGCAGAATGATCTGGTCATATATGGTTCAGCAGACAGAGGCAAGCACACCAAAATCTTCTCTTCATGGATACGTTGCTTTCACCAATATTAATTTTTTGGAACAAAATCATCTATCTCGTGCTGTAAAATCATAGTAGGAAATGAAATAAGGAGCACAAAAGAGCACAAACCTACACGCACACACAAAATTTCTTATTCCTCGACTTAAAATAAATCCTCAAAGCCCAAAAGTCAGAATGATCATTTTAAAAGATCACTCTCCTATGGCTCTGCTGTGTTTTGGGATGAACAGAGGTAGGAAAGACTGTAAATAAGCCAGTTGTCAGAATCTTTTGCCAAATACAACTTATGCTGAATGAAGGTATGTATTCTGGAAAACCCGTTTGCAAATCCTGAGTTAGACTGCAAATGAAAATTCATTTAAATATCTTAATCATTGCTGCTGCATCACTCCCTGAGGAGAAGCCGCCGCATTCCAGTGCAGCTGGAATTCCAGTGGCACGCTCAATGGAGGGGTTATTGCAGGTCACAACCCAGAGACACTGAAAAAACAAAGAAAAACTCATGAATCCTCCTGGGTTCCACTTTTCTTTTACCCCAATATTGGTGATATTTCAGTAAATGACCTCGTCACTATATTTTATATAATATCTCCATTTTTCTGTTCCTCATAACAATAAACACATTTTACAAAATAGTTTTATTTCCTAGAGTTTTACTTAAAACTGAAAATAAAGAAAAAGAGGGCTTCAACTGGTATTTCCCATGTAACATAAAGCAAGAAATAAAATCCTCTAAGAGAATCTGTTATTTAATATAACGCAGTAGAAACACAGCACATAAATATTAGGTGACTAAGTTTTGACACAGTCCCTGCGTCTGGGTACTGACCGTGAGCAATTTTGGAATAGCATCTTAGGAGCACTGGGTCCCTGCAGTTTGTGGTGGCTACAGCTGGGGCAGGGGGCTTGGCACCTCCCGAGGCCTGAAGGGGAGTAACAGAGTTCCTTGTCAGAATATACTCTTCAAGTCAACAGTCATTCAAACTTGCCTGTTTATCCCTTAAATGCCAGATGTGAATAGAAAGTTGTATTCATGGTTTCAGGAGTATTGTAAGGTTTAGTCAGCAACAGGTTCTTCCTTCAGGGTGCCAAGAAAAGCTTTTTCATAACAGCGAGAGATTTAAGATAACAAAATACACTGGAAAAGTAAGAATTCATTATTACTTCTCTTAATATACATTAATATTAAATTACATATAAACTCAGAACAAAACTTAATTTTCTTCCAAAACTATACAAGCGCTTTACCATTGGTTCTGAGTCGGACTTTATAAAACATGAATCCCATGTGAAAATAACTGGACTTTGAAACGACAGCAGTCATACAGGCATAGAAAATACTCTTGAAAAAAACTTTGTCAGTATTGTTTTGATTATATTTATGGTAAAGAAATTATGACACAGACTTAAAATTTTAAAGGAAAATAGTAAATATACCTAGGTGAGATTTGCAAAGCTCTGTGAAATGTGTTTACAGCAATCCTGTGCAGAGCAGCGGGACTATGCACAATGCCCAGTACCCGTGGACTCAGTATTGCTTTTGCAAAACAAGTAAAAACATCAGAAAGTATTTGTAGAATACTTAGAATATTTTAGAAAAAATCAGAAAATACAGAACAATAAATAGCACTTGCTTGTCATAAATACAGTGTCTTATTTACATTTTTAATCAAAAGAAAGCAGGTGAGACTGATCTCTGTTATACCCACACGATTACCGCTTCCCCAGGAGTGCACATGCACTCACACAGCAACTCCCTAAACGAGATTAAACTCCGGCCTAACAAGCAAGATGTATCCAGACATCTTTTCTTGTTGAATGTTAAACGGCTAGTATAGTATCTGAGAAAGAAGTTGTCCTTTTAGCTTGTGTCAACTGAGGGCTTGGCAGTGGGAAAATCTTCTGAGTTTTCTTTGCTGGAATAGCTCCCCCCTAAAAAAACAAAATTTGAAGAGAGAGCCATGGTTTTGGGGTTTTTTTGGCAAATTCTTCATATTCTGATACCACAGTACATTAAATGAAAAACTAACCATCAGCTCGGTATATATGTAGACAATTCGGGAGAAACAGTAGTTAAAGAGTAGAGAAGCAAAAACTTCTAATGAATTTTTACCTCAAAAACAAACCAGCTGGTCATTACCATAAGGTTTCACAACCCAGTAGTCACTTGGGCAAACTGCTGAACTCCTTCACTTTAATTTGCATCAAGCCTTCACAAGGCACCACGAGCTTTCATCGCTGGGTTACGCTGCTTAACCAGTGGGAAAGGTTGGTTGCTCTTTGCGGGACCAAGAACCTGACAGAACTGAGCAGCTAGTGAGGGTGTTCCCACCCAGCAAAGGACCCACTCAAGTCTTTACCTTCAATCAAACCAGGAGTCCAGCAGACAGCCCCACGGCAGAAGACCCGGGATGTATTTGGGCCCTTCACTAAGGCAGGAAGCAAGCTCCAGCAAACTGTGCTGGGATTACGGAGGCCAGGTTTAGCTAACTACAGGAAAAAAGTACACCATGTGTAAAGGAGGAACCATTACATTATTATATACATTGCACATCTGTTCTAATAAAGTCTCATCAATACAAACAGAACTTTGCAAGCTGTACTTTGTATGAACAAAGACAAGCACATCTATCAGACACACAGCTACACAAATGAGTAAGTACATTTATTTGTTAGATAGAATACTCCCCAGAAACTCAATGAAGTAGAAGAGTTCATTTTGAAATCTAATTGCAACAATATATGAGGATGATAATAATAATAATCTCTTAAGAATAAATCACCTCATGGAACATTTTTCAATGATGATAATTCATTCCCTTCAGTGTCGGAAAAACACACTTTTAGAAAAAAATATTGTGTAAAGAAGCATATAGTCAATCTTCCCTCAAATTTCAATCTTCATATCATCTGTAAAAAAGAAAAGAATCGTACACTGAACTGCTGCAAGCACAGTATTATTTGCAAGAGGAAAAAGTAACAGCAGGTTATGATACAACTTCCGTTTAAAACAGTATAGTCAAAAAAAAAAAACCTATAAATATTTACCAATTAGCTCATACTACTGAGAAATAAAAAGCTTTTCATATCTGTATGTGGGCTTCTGTTTATTTCAGTAAATAGCATCTATATTTACATGCATATGACCCTGAGCAAATTACTGCTTCTTCGAAGAAATAGGAACAATTTATCTCTGAAGACACACGAGCTTCCCTCAGATAGATAGATAGATACATAAATATATATCTGTGAATGATGTTAATAATTATGCTTTCCTCAAATAATGTATTACAGTAAATCTATATCACAAACTACAACACCACAATGTCTGCAAAACCAAAATTCTGCTAAACCAGTTTCACACCGAGTTTTGTTTGTTTATGCAGCACTACGCAGAGTTTAAACCATGTGTAGCAGGCCAGAAAATCAAACTGTTTACAGAAGTTTATGTATGTATGTTTAAACGTCCTTTAAATTTAAATCCATAACAAAGCTCATCTCTGTGAAAGTCTCTTAAAAATAAAAATACACCTGATACCTTGATCTGTAGGTGTATTTGCTTTAAATGGAGTCCACTAGCATCTCTATTCTTCCACACAATTAGCACATCTCATCATGTCTGAACTAACAATAAGCTCACCAATAGAAAACATAAGGCAACTTTACAAATTTGATAACAATCACAACCTTTTGCTTATGGCCAGGACCTACTGCTTAAAATTGAACTGAGTCACCTTTGTGGGGAACAAATGAATTCCATGGAAAGGTATCAGGGTTTTCTGGTTTATACTGTACACTTTCTCATAAGTAGTACATTGACAAAAATAATAAGAATGGATTGCTCTCTATTTAAATGCTAATTTTGGATGTGTGTTTTAGCATTAGAATAATTGGAATAGACTAAATCTGAGTATAATTAATTTGAACCTATGGATAACTGCAAAATATTTGGCACTAATGTAAAAACAATTACAAACCTCTGAAGTGGTTCTTATTTTGCACTTACTTTTATTGTGCCTAAAGATTATCTGTTCACACCATTTTTTAAAATGAGACACCGACACAGACTCAAAGTCTGAACAAGGTAATGCTATCTGTAATGATATCCTTGGTTTTGTTTATAGGTTTTGAGTAAAAATAAAAATATTTAGAGATTCTGAAAATTCAGAACACTTCCACCACCCACCCCCACAAAAAAATTGGTAATCAAAATGACCGCAAACCCAAGATGTTTATTAACCACATGTTAACCATACAGATTTGAGGTCTATACGGTTGGTTGTTACTCAGACACTACTGAAAATAGATAATCATAACACCCTACGGCATTTCTCTGACAAAATGCATGATTATAACTCAAAGATATTTAAATTATTATATGATAAACAATAACAAATTAACTTTAAAGACTTTCACCACGAGAGGTCGCATATGGAAATTTACTTAATAGCATCTCCTTTGTCTCTTATGCAATAAAATTACCTCATAGTGACTATGTTTACCACAACAGGTATAAACAGTTACCTGCTCACTTCACTACACAGTGGCTGCAGTGCATAGTGTTTTGCTTGATTTAACGCATCCCATCTTAAAATACACTAATAAAGAGAGGTGGTACCAACCCCCAATCTTTTCTAAAGCTATTGTATTTCTATTTTACCCCTATTGCAGCTATAGCCTAAATCTCATTATGGGCAAATATGGCAAGTGAGTCTGGCTACCAATTTTGTCTGGCAGGGTAAAACTAGCGTAACAAGACTGCTTTCTGATAAGTGGAATTGTGGTAACAAAAGAATAATTTTAAAAAACTATAGAATCAGAATCATAGAATCATTTTGGTTGGAAAATACTCTTGGGATCATCGAGTCCAATCATCTACCCTACTCTACAAAGTTCTCCCCTACACCATATCCCCCAACACCACATCTAAACAATTCTTAAACATGTCCAGGGATGGTGACTTGACCACCTTCCTGGGCAGCCTATTCCAATGCCCAACCACTCTTTCTGTGAAAAATTCTTTCCTAACGTTCAGTCTAAACCTACCCTGTTGGAGCTTGAAGCCATTCCCTCTTCTTCTGTCACTAATTACATGTGAGAAGAGACCAGCACCAACCTCTCTACAGTGTCTTTTCAAGTAGTTGTAGAGAGTGATGAGGTCTCCCCTCAG
>BJBW01009496.1:0-38626 GCA_004320125.1 Scolopax mira | reverse complement strand
CACAAAGGCTGTCAACGACAGAACTAGGGCTAATGGGAGAAGAGCAGATTTAGATTAGACATTAGGAAAAAGTTCTTTCCAATGAGGGTGGTGGAGCACTGGAACAGGTTGCCCAGGGAAGTGGTTGAGGCCCCTTCGCTGGAGACATTCAAGGTGAGGCTCGATGAGGCCCTGGGCAACCTGGTCTAGTTGGGGGTGTCCCTGTGACTGCAGGGGGGTCAGACTAGATGACCTTTGAAGGTCATCTTTGAAGGCCCAGATGATTTTATGATTCTATGATTCTAAGTTATGCACCAGTATCCTAGGGAGATTGTTCTGTCATGACTTGAAATCCAAAGAATCTGATTTTTTGAGGTGAGTGAATGCGTAAGGAAGATCAAAGTTTTGTCCAATGATTTGATAAATACCATTGTTTTGGGGGTATTATTATGGACTCAACACTTTACACCACAACAAGAACCACAGACTATGTCTGTTACCAAGAAATTGTCTCTCAGATGAGAGAGAAAAAGCTGTATTTCAATAAAGGAATATGAGCTCAGTTTCATCCTGCTTTTCAAAACATAATCATAGGCTAACCATAGTATTCTGCCTATTTGATTATTTGCTTTTGATCTGCTCCATTTATTATGGGTCATGTTTTCTTTAATCATGTGGGGACGTAAAGTTGCAGACATGCCAGTATGAGTTCATAAACCTTGAGAATTAAATCGCCATTGATATTGAGTCTCTGAAGCTGCAGTATTCTTTATTCTTTTCCTGTATTGTTGTGCAGTGATCCTATGAGCTGCTAAAGTGCTTCCAAAACTCATTGCAGCAATGTCTGCATTTTAATGATAGGTGAAGCAATTCTCGCCTGCAGTTTGTTAAACGCTTTGACATTCTTTTGAATTAAAGGTGTTATAGAAATGTAAGATCATTATGTGGGTTTATATTCCCAGACATTTCCTACATGTATTTGAATATTGATAAACCCATGGCTTAAAAATACTGCGATTGCAACTTCAGAAATTTCTTCTGTTACAGCTTGTTTAACCAAACCTTGTTTAACATTAAATATTTAGCAAACTTCTTTCTTCAGATCAGCATACTCATTAATAACTTAAAATATAAACTATCATACATTAACCATGCAAATCAGACATTTTATTCAAACTGGGTCCTCAGTCTCCTACACATAGTTATGATAAATAACACCTTCTGCCGTGAGTCACAGCACTGTTTCTGTCAAAATTACTCCCCGAGCAACGAGCGAGGCAGAGAGAGGCAGCGGAATCTGGCTGTGTCGTTGGCCAGAGCTGACTGCCTGTTACAACACACCTTTAAGGTTTTGGCCTCTGTTTGCCTGTTTCTGTGCTCTGGCAATACATTATATTTAACTCCATTCGTGGTGTCTTTAAAAGTTTAGTCTTTAAAAGGTGATAGTGATATAACTGTCAGGGGCTGGCAGCTTGATCTGTGACAGGTTTACCAAATTATTGCCCCAAAAGAGCTTCTCTGTTTGAGATATAGTGGGAGCTGAGGATCAGCCAGCCCAGTTCAATCTACAGCTTTGTGAGACAAAGTCAGTCTGGAAGGTATAAATGCCTGGGGGAACAGGATCCATTTTGTGATCTTGCCAGATTGCATATAGACATATATTAGACAAGTTTACATCATATCTTAGACATGGTCATAATAAGAGACCCTACAACATTCATAGATAGGAGGTACCAACTTTGTGTGGCTCTTGGAAGGGCCACAGTGAAATGTAACTAAAAAAAAGAAAATTCTACACAGAATTTTTTCTCTGAGCAAAACATTTGTAATAGGTTTTTGAGAAGAGTTCCCAAAGGAACTGTGAAGGATTGGTAAAGACTACAAGAACCATTGAACCCTTGGGGGGAATTAGACTGTGATGAAAATAGGAATACATGCTGAATGGTGTTGACTTTGAAATAAGCTACTAATGTATATAAACAAAGTAGATCATGGAAATAGTAAGTAATCATATCCGAGCTTAAATACTTAAATAAAAATTAATTGGTCTTTGTAGGGAAAAAGGAAGTTCAAAGAGCCTTCTAACTTAGCTTCTTTTGGCAAGGAAAGAAACTGAGGCAATACATTACCCACCCCTAAAATGGGCAAGCTCCTGTAGTCAGATTGAGAGCATTTCTTATTTATCATACTAAGCCCTATCATAATGCTGAATTTTCACATCACATCACATCAGGATTTAACAGACGTGCTGCTCCTCTCCCATCAGCACAACCTCTCTGCTTTTGTGCACTGCCAGCATGCCAATGGTGAGCATACAGCAATTTCTTATATTATATGACTAAAAATATAATTCTTGTTTCATACATACACTTTTTTACTTAAGATGAAACAATAATTTTTAAGAACTTTTAAACAATTACCTTAAAAGAGTAGGATGGTTTGAATATGTGAGTATTCATTCTGAAAATGGCATGCTTATAGTATTTGTTTTGGGTGAGGCTCTGCTATTAGATAAAATCCTTATTTGCAGGAAAAAAAATCAGCAGCTTAAGCTAATACTGCATCATACCTCCTATTTCAAATTACATATAAGCTTGTAGGGCCCAAGCTGTAAGACTATGAGACAGAGGAAGACTCATACAGGGAAGAAAAACATTTGCAGGACATGGATTGTACTAGATTCTACTCAGGATTTTAATTCAGATGTACTTTCTGTGAATCAGTATTCTTATTTTGACTCTGGCATTATATTGGTAAATAGCAGCCCCTAATTTCTGAAAACAGTACAGTCTGTAATATGGTGGCTTAGTTTATATCTGAGTTCTTTGTTTTAAGCATATATACATCTCACCTGGTTATTTTCTTTTTCCTAGGTTTCATACCAGTGTTATTTATTAAAACAGAAAGGATCTGAGCATTGCCCTTCAGCTTTCAGAGGCTAAATGGCTATCACACTACAGGTTGTTTTTCCTTTTAAACTATTTGTATTTCATCTCAGTATAGAAACTGTTTCGTGCACTACAGCCATGTGAAAATTGTTGTTTTCCTTAATTCTTTATTTTCCTTTCATCCTAACTGATTACCACCTCAGTCAGAATTTATCAGCACTGCTCTGTGCACTGGACTGTGTGACCTAAATTTTATGACCTTGTGTCCAGAATCTAATTCTCTGTAAAACTCATATTTCTCTGTTGATCTTTTAAGGACATTTCCTCATTAGCATGGCAGGAAAGCATGTGGAAGCCAAGCGAAACAATATGCAATTTTGCATTATACTCAAATTCCTTTCTGCAGTGCACTCAACTAACCTTCTATTAAAATTGCATTTTGTCCCCATATCCTTGTTTCCTCTTTTGCAAACAAATAATCTATCAGTGCTAAGGAGTTCTTTATTTTCTCTGTCTTTGATTATTCCTGTTAGCTCCCAGCCTTCAGTTTGGCCATTTTTCTGTGGCTACTAAGATAACCACAGTGCTATCAAAGAGTTTCCAGCACATTAAAAATCACCAGCAACTGTTTTTTCATGCAAGGCTATCTTTATTTAAAATTTTAATACGAACAAGAACTTATATACAATAAGAAAATAAATCTAACTCTCAGCATAATGCCGACTTCTGGATGGTAAATTGTTAGTATAGAGAAGGAATATCAAATATTTTTAACATCTGTGACAACGAAAGAGCATGAAAAAGAAATAGGAGGTATGTACAATTAAATGACAAGGCTTTAATGTCATAAAGAAGTTTGTGCAGAAATCAGCTATTTTTTTTTCTGACAAAAATATCTACAAGAATTTAGGTTATTTTAAAGAATAATAAGGCATTTATATATCCATTCATAGACAACAAAAAGTATTTGTATGTACTTGTCAACGCAATTTTATTTGAACACGTCACTTCCTAATATACAAAAAAATTCTTATGGGTCACTTAGAAAGTTGCATAACAGATTTCCTCCAGAAATAGCTAGGGTCATCAGCTGAACAGCTTTAGATACAAATTTCAAGTGTTCTTTATGACCATACTATTTTTTAAACCACATCCAGTGATGAAATATAGGATTTGTACTAAATGTATGTAGAAGAAGAATCACCACAGTAAAAGTTGGAGATGAAACAAAAATGAATTAAGATCATCTAAAGGATTTTACTATGACACAAGCCATAAGCTCAGGCTGATTCGTTTTCACATGATGGTGCTGATGTAGATGACACAGCACTTTTAGAAACACTGAACTGGGAAAAAGGTGTTGTTTCCTAGTCTTGTGTTCATCTCTAAGATATTGTCTGACCCTGGAATGTAACACCTAAGCTGTATCCAAGTTGTGTTCCTGCTCAGTATGCCACAGTTAACAGGAACCAAACACAGGTGAGGTGTATTTTCTCTATTTCACATAATGAGATCACTCTGCTTGTTCTGGGATACACAATACACTGCATATTAAGTGAGTAGCTGGAGAAATGATTAGTATTAGAGCTATTTGGGGGAAGAAAGGGGAACACAATGAAGATGAAAATGCCTGTTGTTTACACATTTCCATGATTTCTGATACAAAGAATTAGTAGATCCTGAGGTCCTGAGTACAAGACAGTGCAGTCTTTTTCTAGTCAGCACAAGAGAAGAGCAATTTGAGTTATAAAGTTAAGAAGTCCTAAGACAAAAACCCTTTTCGCCTTTGTATGGTGCTATTAAAACATGTCTAGTTATACTAGCTTCAGAGAAACTGTTCACAGTTTATTCAGCACATGATAATGCACTTGATTAGGTACTTAACCTCCTGTTAAATGCATGGACTCTTGCTGAGTCAAGGCTGGTTGACTTGTGTGCATACTGAACTGGATACCTTTGTTGTGTGGGGTTTTTTCCTACTAACTGAGAATTCCAGCATCCCAACATTTCCTACTGTCTCTCAGAGGTGACCAAAACTCCTGCCACTCTCTTTGTCAAAAGTGGCCTGGGAGGCCACTCTCTCTCCACTAGAAATTACCTTCAATTATCTCACCAAAAGGAGTATCCCTGCAACCAGCATATACCCCCACAGTGGTCAAATGCAAAGACTGGTTGAGCTGAAACACGCTGAGATCATAATTCAAAGATCCACGGCAGCATTTCAGTCTCAAGAATGCAAATACCTTAGTTTTGAAATAATTGCATACAGAAGCATTCAAAGCACAAATAATAACGAGACAATACGCAATGTTTGCTATGGCAACGTGAGTTCAAAAGCCAGCAATACAGTAATGATGCCTCTGAAGAGAAAAATGTGGAATTGCACTGGAAGGCAGATTGGAGACAGCTGGTGAATGCCAAAGTGTTGGTGTAAGGTAAACTGAAATCATAATGTGGCCACATTACAGAATCTACTGCTGTGTTTGGTTATATTTGCACTGCTACAGTCCTCTATCCCAGGAAATAATTCTGACTCCAAACAAAATGATGCATAATAGCTTGCATCCACACTACCTAAGGGTGTCTCAGCACTGCTTAGCACTTGATCCAGACCTCCCCTATGCTGTACCATAGTACCTTAAATAAGGTTATTTGTATGGGTGTGGTTTCTTGCCTAACTTAAAATGTCTGAAATAGTGTCAAAGCAGACTATAAAAGGAATATTTTTATTCTAGCATGAGAGCCAAGGGTCTGCATTGCATGCTTTGGAACACAGCAGGAAAGTTTATATAGAGATTTTAGGATGTAGAAGACACTGCGGTAGTATTGGAGAACCACACATGATGAAGAGAACCAAAGAACCACAGTGTTATCTACAATATAATAAAGGCAACTCTTCCTGGAGTAAAGTATTTGGAACAACTCTGGTTTGGTTTGGTGGAAACTGGTTGATTGACTTCAAAAAATAACCTAGAATTGATTTAACTTATATACAGTTTGGACAAGCAAGGTACCAGAACTTAGGGCTGAACTGTGGAGTGAAGTGATAACAAAGACAACAAACCCTCTACCATGTTTGCTTCTGTGTTTGGTTATTGAAATAAAGCATTTGGATCCTTATATATAAAATTCAGTCCAAGTGTTACATTCCCAGGAGGGAATTTGCAAAATTTTTTATAAGCCTGTGTAGAAATCAAAGGCCAGAGTACATCAGAAGCTTTTGATGTATCTTTTATAACCTCTAGGGCCACAGTAGCTTGAGTGACAATTGCAAAATATTTCAAAAACAGATAACATCAGATCAAGACTCTATGTTGCAAAAGAGATAGTTGAACGAGTTAGATTATTCTGATGGCTATGATAGCTAGAATGATCATAACCTCTCCTGTGTTGACTAGTGTTGTGTTTCAGTAAGACTTGAAAAAGTATTGTCAGAATCCATCTGCTACCACAAATAATATGGTTAATGGGTTGACTGCAATTAAAGAAGCAGAACTGTCCTCTCATGTTAGATCCTTTACATACTCTCAGTTCAGTCACTGAAAAGCACCTAAATGTGCACCAGGTGAACATTTTCCAAAGTAACCACATAGCAAATAATGTACTGGAAAAAAAGCAGTTCCTCCTGGCTGTTTCCCAATGTAAATTAATAACAGATGTTCCAACAAAGTTATGACATGTTATTTAGATAGTTAGAGCAACAATCAGTTATTAGTGCCACACTCTTGTCAAAACAGGTCTGGAGAAATGGATAAGACCTCGAGACTTCTTTGAAGGTGATTTGACAGCAGTTGAAGGTATCGTAAAGATCCTGCAGCACATGCAAACTGTCATTACAGTTCTTTGTGACAAAGACACACCTACAGTTTCAGTGATCCATCCTTACTACGAAGTGGTGTGTAATGGCTGTTACTAAACCTGAGTTGAGCTTGGCAGCTCATTGGTAACAGCAATGAAAACTTCAGTGGCTAAACATCTAGGTTTAGACATCAAATCAGATGTTGTGAGGATTATTGTTTTATTTCTTTGGGGCCATACACACACACAGCATGGTGGTGGGAAGGAAAAGATGTTAATTTTTTTTCCACCAGCTGTGTAATGGATTCTAGGTGCAAGATGTGTTCCCATGAGGAAGTGCAGAAAATTAAGATTTATGATCCTGTAATTCTAGGTCTATAATGTTGCACATGCAGACAGACACATGTAAAGAGTAACAGAACTTCTGATAAAAATTTAGAAGGCGAATCCTTGCAGTTTACCCCCTACTTGTGAAGTCCTCAAGTGGAAGGATTCCAAAATGTGCACTTGAGAAGACATTAGTGGGTGTTCTGGTACAAGTCAAGAGGGCACTAAGTATGCTCATGTATGAGATTACCGGCTGAAAACTGAAGACAGTAAAATGCATTTCCCCCATGTGGTGAAGCTGTGCAAAACCAGTTATTTATTACTGTCAACATTAGAAAAGGAATACCCTGCCTGTTCCAGCAATTTCAAGTAGTTAGTGAAAGTATCTACTCATCTGCTGGTGATATTATCAGCATTCAGAAGTCTGCCCTTCTGGGAAGTATGTCAATCAACTCATTATCATCCAAAAAAAAAGAAGTAAAGAGAAAAGTTTGAAATGTGGATTCTGCTACACTGAATTTACAGTGATTTTGACATGCTCATTGTTCATTAAAATCAATTTACCTGCTTTTGTCAGAGGTGATTTAATTTTGAAATGGTTGCAAATATCTTGGTTTCTATAGTGGCACATACCTTAAGCAATGTATTGTAATATGTGTAATATTGTTGGAGACAATTTTTCCACTCCTGTTTACTAATTACCTTAAATAAGCTGCAAAATTCACAACCATTTAGGAAGACTGTGACTGTTTTGTGAAATGGGTTTTCTGAAGCACAGTTAAAAGATGTGACAGTTGATAGAAAATGTCATGAAGGAGAGGAAAAGGCTGATGACTACCAAAAGGAAGAAATAAGCATATGTGGTGTATCTGAGTGTATGTGTATGTTTCATGAAGGCTTTGCTTGATAAACTTTCACGATGAGTTATAAAACTCCAAGATTGGGATACTTTTAAATGCGATAGCTGGGATCAAAGAGAAAATCACAATGTTAAATATATAAAAGCACTCATATCTCTAGAATACATTACTCAGCCTTGGTAAGCAAACCACTTTAGATTTCAAGATTACTTGAAAAACACTTTGCGGCTTACACTGTGCAGACATAGCTCTTAAGATATGCTGTCATTCATGTAGGAAACAAGGTAGGAATTGCATACAAATCTTACATCTGTTGCATAGGAAATCAGGTAGGAAGCTTAACAGTGAAGATTAACATTAAGATGTCAAAAGCAGCTATGCTCAAGGATCCTTTGTGGGTTTTTTTCAACTTCACAAAATAGACATATGATGGTTATTGGCCTTAGTCTTTCAATAACTCGCTTCTTAGGGGACAAAATAATGTTAAACAAATGAGAAAAAGTTGTATAAGCACAGCTGTTCCAGTTCTGAGACACAGAAGATACTGTGTTTTCAGATAGGTTAATACTCTTGGTCAGGGACAGGAGGCATTACAAAGGCTTTTAATTAACATCCACAGAACAGTTGTTACAACAGTGAATAACCAGAAGTACAGAGCAAGCTCCTATTTGTATCTTTCTCTAGATGATGGAACATTCAGAGAAATGAAAGTAATAAGAATGAAAACAATATGAAAAAATATGTCTTTTTCCTAATGACAATAATTGCAATTGTGACTGTTTAGTGATTTATGAAACAGATGCTTCATAAGAGATGGTGGTGATCTCCTTGAAGAGTATGTCTAGATAATTACCTATGCAAGAGGAGAGAGTGGAAGGAAAACCCACCTTATTTTGTAGTGTCAATGTTTAAGCATAACAATGCACTGATGGAGAAAGTAGAGTCATAGGCATAGCAGACATCTATTCTTAGCATTTATACACTGTTTTACATACTTAAATCATTAAAGACTGAACAATCTGTATTTATAAAAATGGTGTTAATTCCCCATGGGGTTTCTGCTATTTTTGTTGTTCTTGTGTTTTGTTTTGTTTGGGGATTTCACCACCCCAACCCCACTCCCTGACAAAATTGCAGACAAGTTTAATTATCTTGATCCATTTTATCGGAAGATGTATTGTTTGATGATCTCATCTTTGGGTAGTCATCTATGGAGACCTATCAACTGATTCTTGGTAAGTGCAGTCTGTCATTCCTTTCTTTCTGTCTTCTGGGCTCTACCAACAAACTTCTCTCATGGTCTCATATTTCAGTAGTTACTTGTGATGGATTTGGAGCTGCTTGGTAAGGAGGATGTGACAGATTTGTACTTTATTAGTTCAGCTAGCGGACTGGTATCTTTTCCACTTGATAAGAAAGTGTAACTTCAGCTTCTGCTCATAGGAGGCACTGTAATGGTTCATGACTCAAAAATCTTTTCTGTATGGAACTGGTATGTCCATTTGCAGTCTGGTGTTTTCTTTTCTTGTCCTCAGTACTAAGAGGCTTTCTCATTGGAGTATGTGAATCAGTCTGCTTCTTTACTGCATATCCCATCTATTACTACTTTTTTATGTATAAAATTATGAACATTCACTAGTATTCTTAAGACCACAATCTGAAAAAATCTTTATGTTATGTGTCGATTTTAACCCTAGAGTGCCAAAACATGTGTTGCTGTTCTCTTCCACTCAACTAGTGAAAAACTAATGAATGACTCATAGTCATTCAAAGATAAGTATGGCAACTCTTTTTTTTTTTTTTTTCATTCTTTTCTTTCCTTAGTCTTGGTTACTGTTATTTCTTTCTCCATTTGCTGGAACTGGTTTTATTTCTCTTTGCCCTTTTCTTCCATGTTCTCTTCCAGCTTCTCATCCTAAGAATCGTAAATGGTAAATTCCTTTTCTCCTTTCTCATCTTTCTTTCTTTGGCATTGCCTTGCTAACACGCTTTCATGTTCCTGTCCAGAAATATGTCCTCTCTATCTTGTCTCAGAAGTAATCAGTGAATCATGCCCAGTATGTCCTCCAGTATTTCTTCAATGCATTTGAGTATCAGCTGCATCTCCAGATTTGGGAAATTCTCTTCCATAAAGTCCATCGATGAAAAGTTCACAGAGGAGCAAATATTTCTGATTGTGTATGCTATCATGCTCTAGCTGATCATGTTTCTTTCCGTGTGGCATTAAGAGCAATGAACACTTTCTAGACTTTGTCAGAGGGTCAAGATATCTAGGGCAAATATCTAGGTAAAATTTCCTCTTCACATAGCTTTCGATTAAATTATTGGTACTACACAGCATGTAGTATTGGTCCTGAGACTTTACATCTCTGTCTTTTAGAAGTGCATCTGTGGATAGCTGTGCCTTAATTTCTACAGAGGGATGGTTTTGTTATAGTTTAACACTCTTGTGTATTTCTGAAAGATGGCAATTCTTTTACTTTAAATCCCTTGAAAACTACAAAGCACAGTACATGACACAAAACAGATCATTCCTGTGAAATCATTCTGTTATAGATTAAAAACAACCTTGTGTTTTTGCAGCTAGAAAAAAACATCCTACAGAAGGTGTTTTCACCAACAGGAGGTGAGTGTTGGGGCTTTAAAGCTATTTTTCCTCATTGAAATCTGAAGCCAACTATTGTTCTTCAGACCATGACCATATACCTTCCTTTTGGCTTGGGGAATCACATTTTCCTTCAGTTTTGAACTATTGCCCTTCTTTCCAATGCTGAGATTGCACAGATTGCATATGTTTCAAATAGGTTTGTAGTAATGTGGCTAATTTGAGACAAAACAGATTCTTTGACAGGTATCTTTTATTTAAAATGTCAGTGGTGTTGCAAACAGCACCAGTACTGAAAACCCGGGACTTTGGATAGTGAAAGTGCATGTAGCCTTTCAGTATCTTGCAAATTTGAAAGCAGCTGGGTTTGCATGCTACAGCGAGACCTTTTCAAAGGTATTGAGAACTGAACTAGCTCAGCTTCCTCAGCTGCTGAGAGCTCTTTCCATTCATTTGAAGCAGTACTCAGTCAATACAAAGTGTCTTTGAAAGTATCATCCATTCCACATTCACCACCAATTTCACAGCTCCAGAATTTCTTTTTACTGTTGGTGTTTTCTAGATTACAGTATGTATTTCTCTTCTTCAATGCCTTACTTAATAAAGATGTTGTTCAGAGTTAATACCTTATCTGATGGTGGCTGAACTCAGCTTCTCCATGTATGCAGACTTTCTGGACTGACTGGTTTTACTACACTATCGGTCTTTGCTGTTTTGGAGGTTTCGTATGGAGGATTTTCAACATTAGTATCTTGTTGCTAATCTGCTTTATGCTTGTCTCTGACTTACAGATTTTTATTGAAGAGATATTTATAAAAACATAGGCTCTTGTAATATGTGTGTGAAAAGTCAGATATCCCAGAATTTAAAATTAGGCAAACTGTTTCCATATATTATTATATAGTTTTTGCATGTATAAAGGTAGAAAACTTTTTGTGGCACGTTGAAGATAACGAGCCCTCACATAAGTGTCTGCATGTAATATAGCAGCAAATTACTTTGATTTATTGCACTCTAATTGTATAGAAAGCCCATGAATTGATATGTCATACGCTCAAAGTAATATAATTTAACTAGAACAATTATGTGTCTAAGTAAAATTAGAACTTGATTGCTAGTCTATTACCTCTCACAGCAGAAAAGTTTCTTATTTATCCTGGTTTTTTTTAGAAAAAATAAAAATTAAGATGGTGTCTTCACACTTCAGGGAGGGAAAGCAGATGAAAAGATGAAAGCAAGATGGAGATTGGAACTGAACAAATGAATTTTTATCCAGTGCTGTGTCTTTCCTTTGTATATATGGACAGTTAACATAAAAAAAAAAAAAAAGCCTTTTTTCACAATATTCTAGTTCAAGCCGAGAACCTCTGCTCTAACCTGAATGGATAATTCACCTTATCTGCCACTTTAATGCCAAGCTATACTTAATAGATCTTGACAGCTGCACTAACTAATGCTGAAGAATCAAGCATGTGGTGGTATGAAAAACTTATTTTGCAAAATTGTTACCATTTTGCCTAAAATTGCAGGTCATACTTTGCCCCGGAGAAGAAAAGGCAAGACAAGATCTTAGATTAGTGATAGAATTTTACAAAGTGTATTGTCAAGTGTTACTAGCAGTCAAGCTTGATATTTGTTGGTAAGTCTGTGTTTTATGTACCAACAATGAAAGGAAGTGAACCTCAGGAAAAGAAGCAGGGCTAAAATGGGAGACTGATGGACAGGAGTCTATATAAGGTCCTTTACCTTACTGTGACATTAGCTTCTGTGACTTCTCTGACTACACCTCTGAGGCTAATTTCTGATCTGTGGTGTGCTGCTTTGTTGAGGGAAAACAGGTTGCAATCATTCACAGCTACTTCATAGAATACTCATTTAAAAGTTTTTGAAAGCTATAGGGTCCCTACTCATATGTCAGATATGTCCTACAGCATCAATTGTTAAGCTGGTATTGTGACTTTCGTAGTCCCTCAGCAGGCCTGGATGCTGCTGTTGGGGGAGAAAGGGCTGGGTGTGATGCAGTCTGAAAATCAGTGTCCTTGATTAAGTTGCAAATTAATGTCCTTAGGTTGTAAAGGAATGTGTTTTACCCTTGACCTACTGTAGGATGTCAGGGAGCAAGGTTTTTTCTTCAGGCGATGAAACAGGAAGGCATAGTGGTTCTTGCATCCCATTACCCACCAGTACAAGAGTCCAGCAACTTTCTCAATATCAGCAAAACAAATGTAAGAGATGCCTTCTGCCAATACATTCCCACTGAGCCAGTAGGGTAGGAAGGAAACAATTAACTGATATGCACTGCCAATAATAGCTGCTGTAGGCAGCACATTAAGCAGTGCATTAATTGATGTATTAATTGATTTATAAACACCAACTTCCTGATTAGCTTGATTATTGCCATCGTACTGGGATGAGGAGAATGGTGGGGGGGATGAATAAGTCTTAGTGACAGTGTAATTAAACATTTCTTTTGTTGCACACTCTGACATTCACTAAGACAATCCAGATATGATGCATTTTTCTCTGCTTGATTAATGAGTTGGATTCATTTCAGCAAACTTTGCAATGCTTAGAGTTGCATAAGGGTTTTCTGAACTGCAACTTATCTGAAAAAGAAGATGGAATGAGCATTGAAAGATACAGAGGTCTGGAAGGCAGTAAAGGGTTAAGAACCAGATGTTTAACTGTAATACAATGCGTAAGGGAAGTTGTTCTGTTCAGTGCCACAACTGGACCTTAGAAGGCAGTCTGCCTGATGAGGGCCTTTACAGATACCTTTTCTGACATGAACTTCATGCTTCAGACTGTCATAAGGAACTAAATTGTGATTTTGTGTTAGTCAGCAAAGCAGACAGATTAACAGTGCAGATCCCCTCCACTATTGACTCTGCTTCTGCTTACAGAGCAGGTGCTGCCCCTCCATGCTTTGGGTATTTCCACTGGCAGTGAGCAAAGGGAAAACCATGAGAAACAGGAAGGCTGTGCATCCCTGATCAGTCTTCCCTGATGCTGGGCACAGAGGGGTCTGCATGAGTGTAAATTTCACCCTTTGGGGCCACAGGAGAGGGTATGTGTGAGACAACTCAACTACATGTTTCTTTTCAGCAGGGGTTGTACCTGAAGGTTTGGACTGAACCAGGCTTCCTCTCTTCCTCTGCAGCATCATTTGCTCACCTTTTCTCTGCAGCCTCTTCCTTCTTATTTATCTCTGCAGCCTGCTCCTCTCTTCCCAGTGGATCAGCTAGAGCTCTGACTCATTCCATATCTCATACCAAAACTCAGAACAATATTTAATCCCTTGATATTCCCCTCAAGTTGCTAATGGACTCTGTTTCTTCTCCTTTTGCCCTCTCATCACAGCGGGGGCAGAGAAGCATCTCTGGGGTCTGTCAACACTTTGCTCAGTCAGTTGATTGGGCATTGCCTCTGTGTCAGCAGCAGGCATTAGCGGAGAATCAGGAGTGTAAGGAGCAAATTTATTCTAGCTTTGAAGTGATGCAACGTTGCAGTTTAAAATACAGATGCTGCCCAGTGCATACATCCCAATCATAGAATCACCACTAAGTGGGTGCCGTGGGAAATCAGAAAAAAAATTATATACACACATCCCCTCCCCCACATACCATTTCATTGATTGTTTTTAAGGTGAAATGTATGGTCATTGCCTGAAGCACAATGATAGAAAGAATAAAAAGCTGCAGTGGAAACACAGAATAATAACACTTAACGTAAAAATCTCTTATTCCAAGCTTTTTCTTTGCTTGTGTTACAGTTACAGTCTTATACTAATGTCTAGCAGTTCAAGATATGCGTGAACTCCACAGAAATAAAGTTCTAGTGATCATGCTCTGGATTTGTTCTGAGACGAATATATTTCCCATACCAGTGAGGTCTCGTTCTCATAGAGGTTGATATATTCTTCCTCCATGTACAAATGCTTGAGGGCAGCTTAGTGGTCAGGGCATGAAACTGGTACATCTGGACTTAATCTTTCTGAGTTGATAGATCATATTAATATTTGGGCAGTGAAGGAAGATACTAAATCTAATTGTACCTTGGGAAATGCTGCAGACATTTGTAATCTGGGTACAAATCCTGTGAAAAGAATGCCTTAGTCTTAATGAGGAGAGTGAAAAGCAACTAGGAGCAAAAGTCCCATTAGTTTCAGTGTAAGTCATGTTGCTAAAATCTCTTAGATATTCTTGAAAATACCTTGGCTAGATATGCTGGAAGATGAAACATGAGATATGTTTCTATGTTAAATAACTCTGTAGTTTATCTTTCCCTGCTGATTGCAATTGACAATAAGTAGTCTTTTATTGAGTGGGTCATTGACACAATCTGAATAATTTGGGGCAAGAAACAGAATAACTTAGTAAAGTTTATCTTTTATTTACTTTTATAAAATCTGTCCCAAAAAGACTGCAGATGATGAAAGACTCTGTTTCTTCTTTAACAACAATGCCATTAGCAGCCTGCTGGTGGAAAAGGGATCTGGATACAGAGGCAGTGAGGTTGGGAACTGAGGTTCATAGGCTAATGCCAGGATTTATCTTCAAATGGGATTGAGGGGATGATTGTGTGCTTTGTTTGACATTTCACTCACCTTCAAATCTGGGCTATTTTTCCTACATGCTCTATATTTGTGATTTTACATTAGTAAAAAAAAACAATAGCTCAAGAGCAATAAAACCATCTGGACTCCTAGTAAATGCACCATGACCCCTTTATATTACAAATGAATAAAACACAGAACAAATTTCATGTAGCTCAATACCTTACATGAGGGCATCTCATCTCTAGACTGTTCATTTCTATGCCTGTTATCATTGAGTCAGCTCTTCTGGCTAGTCCTTTTTTACAAGAGTTCTTTCCTGTAATACATGGTAATGCTGTTCTCTAACTGCACACAAAGTTTGTGAATGAAAAGAAGATTTTTTCTTTATAAATGTCCAGAAGATAATATTAAGTTGAATCCTCTCATATTTTACCACATACCGTTTATGTCCTAAATGCTCCTGAGGTACTGAATTTGGACCTTCCAATACAACTAGAATAGCTTATATTGTGTTACTACTTATCATCTGTTAATATATTGTCTGACTGACAGTGTGACTTTAGAGTGGCAGCCTTCCTGACTGTGGAAATTCATAAAAAATATGGTCAGAAGCTAGGGACAGGTCCTTTGTATTAGCTGTTATTACATGCATGGTACATGGTTATGTCAGTGTTGCTGGGTTTCGTTTAATCACGTCTCTTAAATGGAATGATCAATATATATTACTGCTACCTTCTACAAATAGCAAGACAACAGCAATAGATGCTCTGTGTGCTCTGTGGGAAGTAACATGCCTAAAGTGGTGTCTTTTAATATGTTGGTTACTTACATACTTGCTTCTACTCTCCACTTGCTATGCAGGGAACCAGGTTATCCACTCTGGAGAACAGTTTGAATAATTCAGGGTCTCTTTAATTCGATGCAATGGTGATCACAAAACCTGTTTTAACCTGCTCAGCAAATGGTCTCTTATGCTGCAAAATGTTATTTCTGAAGATTTGTATTGTGACTGCTCCTTACCTTCAGTGGAGTGAGAATGAGCAAATTAAAGATTGTGAGGTAGAGATGATGGAAATGGGGTAAGTATCAGATATTTCTGTAATATATTTCTGTCATATATTGTGTCATATATTTCTCCTGTGCTATTGGGGCATGCATTGTCATCCAGTCTGTAAGTCCATTTGAGCCACAGAACAGTTACTGCAATTCTGGGAGCTGAAGGTAGGAAGAGGGTTTGTGGTGTGGGTCCAGCTTCCACAGACAGCTTCGTTAGCAGAAATGGTCCTTTTGGGTTTGCCTGCATTCTGCAATTTTGTATTGCATGGTAGCACATTTGCCTACCTGGGCTGTTCTTTACTCTTAACAAACAGCAACATTATTTATATTTCAGGAGAATATAAATAATGGTGACTACACATACTAAGAAGTTTTCTGATTACTATTTGTGTTGCAGTCATACCTGGAGTCTCCACTTGCCAATCAGACATCGTCCTAAGCTGTCACAAGTGGAAGGCAACCTTCCTGCCAAATACTACATGCTGAAAATGTTGGCCCTGCAGTCATCAGAGCACGATTGTCATAGAGGGTGGCTTCCACTGCCACTATTGACAAGAGGTATAAGATCAACAAGAAGAACATGACTCTTGTGACAGCAGTTGGAAGTAAAGACTCTAAATGTAATTACAATTGAAATTGTAAGTGAGCTTTTCTAGATCACGTACTCTTTGACGGGTAAATAGGAAAGACTGGAGAACCTGACCAATATCTTACCTGGTTTTGGTTCATTTTGCTTCCTCCAAATCATCACCATGGTTATGCTCAGGCATATGCTCTAGTCATGGAAAGATTTGAAAGCAGGAAGATTCCCAAGGGCTCATTGGTACAATGAAAAGTGCAGAAGTTTATGCTGACAGGTTACGTTTTCATTCTGTTGGCTAGTGATGCAGTATTAGAAAATGAAAAAAATGTCAGTTTAGGACATATAGCTCCAAATACTCTCTCTTCTGTAAGGCTAGATAAAGCAATATAATAGAATTACTACTAATGCAATGAATTCTGGTTTAGGTTAGTGTTCATAGACAATGTCTGTTGATCTTTTTCTTTTGTCCTCTGTAAGCAAGGCATTTTGGTCTCAGATTTAATAATCTCTAATAGCCTTTTTTTAAGGTCTGCTAAACTAACAGTATGGGGTAAGCACCATTGATCTTAACTTGATTTATGTTCTATAGATGACCAAACAAAGGCTTGCAAAACTACTTTGCACTAAAGAATAGTTACAAATCCCTATTTCCCATCAGAATGAATTTTGTTAGTCTGAAGATTTTCGTAGAAAAAAAGCTCAGTATCACACTCACCAGATAATAAATTATCTGCAACCTTTCCCAGTCTGCAATCAATATGTTATTTGCTATTTATTTACCAATTTTAATCAAATCTAAAGACAGAAAACTCAGAAAATCCAACCCAGGACAAAACTGATGATAACAATGACATTTATTGACATTTCTGAGACACAAGGAGATTTAAATGAAGTTAAAATACCTTTCAGCAAATGACAAGGGGTGTAATGAAAACCCAGTGAACACAATAAAGTATGCAATGCCAGCTGCATGCAGGTCAAAGATGGAATTTACATAAAAGTAAGATAACTTTGCTTCAGTGTCAGTTTATCCTGCTGCTAGGCAGCTGCCTGTTTGTTGCAAGCCAGAGCAATAACATCATGCCACCCAGGACACATATCCTTACTTTTGATTATACAAAAGAGAAGGAAACTGTAAGGAAGGAATGAGAGGTAGAGACTCTCCAGCAACTAAAACTCAAAAGATCTTTAGGTACTCTTTTAGTCATTTATGATATATATGTATTTAACTAGATTTCTATTTGCTAACAGATTTCTTTATTTACATCACTGACTCTGGTGGATACATGTTTGACCCTTGCATTCCTAACACATTTTGTGCTGTTCCACCAGCTCTTCTACATTTACATATGTTGTCAAGCCCATTTTCAACTAAGGAGTCTTGTTTTTTCCCAGTCTCACCAGAGGTAATGCTATTCGACATTACTCTGCTTGGTATAAGACCCCCAAAATGTCCAAAATGTTCCCTCTGAGCTGTCACCTATAATTTTTGTGACCATTTTGGCTCAAACCTGCAGTGACAGAGGAAGCTGTATAAAAACAAAAAAACCCCAACCAACCTTTAAAGTAAATTCTTGCAGCAGATGACTGTAGGTATCACAGTACCTTTAAGCTGATTCTTTGTAAGGCTGAGTAAATAAAAGCCTTGCTAAAATCTACTTGAACAAAGGCATATTCAACCCCTCCAGAAATCCAGAGCTTACTTGCTTCTGTAAGACACAGTTCTGGAGGCAGAGCTTGCAAACAACTGTAATTTAAAGGCCTTTTTGGTTTCTTGTTTCAGTTCACTCATTAGACCAATTTCATGCTGCTATTAAAAAAAAAAAAAACAAAAACATTTGTGGCTGAAGACAAAATCAGGCAGTATGAGGTGGTGAACGGTTGTTACTAGTGTAGCTGAAAGCAGATAAGGTAGCAGTCAACTCATGGAGCTTGCTGTGATGAATTCATGGAAGAGGGAAACAAATGAAGTCTTAACTATGTCTGTCTATCTATATATTTATCCATCCATCTGTCCAGGCAGAGAGCACCCATGAGATCCTGCAGGCCATGTGAAACACCTGGCAAGTCTAGCACAGCAATGCTGACTTCTATAGCAGCTATCTCTGCAGCAGCTGTGGGCAGAAAACATGTGGGACAGTAAGCTTGCAGCACTTCCAGCTGCTTGAGAGGCCATTTTCAGTGAGCAAGGTACATGTGCATGAGCAAGATATCCTAGAAATTTGCAAAACTTAAGTTTCAGTTTATAGACTCTTCAGAGCAGGTATTATCATTTGTTCTCCTGGCACCTAAAGACCTTAGTCTTAAAACACAACCACTCATTTAGCAATGTGGAGGGGTAGAGATCATGATTATGGCTTGTATGAAGGCCTGCCATACAACCATGGGAGATGTTTAAGGGAATCGTTTCTTGGAAGCATCAGGAGAGTCCAAAACTCAAAGCAGCATTTGAATGGAACCAGGAAGGACTGACTTTGCAAGGATATTCATATACCTGTGAATTGTACATCACAAGACTCTCAAAAATTGCAACGCTATTTGAAGCACTGCACAATAATAACTATCTTGTTATAATCCCTCCAAAGTCCTCATTAATGGTTCTGAGTAAGTCCAATGAGAAGTTTAAAAAGACATTGGGGTAACTTCAGTTTTCATGGTCCTACCATGGTTGATCAGAGAAATTCAGGTTTTATTTAGAAGTGCAGCGGTGGTTAGAACTGAGGCACCGCAATCGCAGACCTGGATTTCACGCTGCTGCATACTATGCGACCATTAAAATAAAAGCATGTCCTTGCCTGATCTTTAAATTCAAAATCACACCAAAGTAGAGGCAACACTGTGAGATTATGTTGGCAGCTGTTGCAGAAAAAGGCATCCAGTGGACTTTTTGAACACTGGATCAGGATATTGTTTATCAGTCTTGGTACTGTAAATAGCTGTGATACTGAGACTTAGTCTGCTACTAGTAATTTTGTATGAATATATGAAATGACATATGTATAATTACTCCTTTGCAATACCACAAAGCAGAAAAAATATGCAAACAAGAAAAATTTTATTTACCGTTTTTTTCCTAGTCTGGCATAAAATGTGTGATATAGTCATTTAAAGGTATGTTTTTAATATTCTTCCATACAGAGAAATGAAGCAAACTAATGTGGTATAAATGACAGCTTCTAAAGGGGTACTTCCATTTGCTTAATTCTGCCGTTTTACTCTTTCTTATTGTATAGCTGACGACTTGCTTTTAAAGCTGTTACTTTGTATGAATTGTGTAAATACCTTTTTTATTCTGGGCATCTGCTGAAATATTTTTACAGTTAGGCAGCTGAAAGCGCTAGCTTGTCTTTTATGATAGGTTGGGGTTTTGCATTTGTCTTTGCTACTTCATGCTTTTTTGTGATCTCTTTGGGCCCTGATAAGGTGGAAATGACAATCAAATAAAATTTAGATTGATTTTATATTTATACTTATCATCCTACATCATACAATTTGTCGAGAGAGGAGCTGCTGCTGTACCTACTAAAGTCATTATACCATAGCTCCATTGTGCTGTTTTATGAGACCATAATCTGTTTCCTTATGAGGGAACTAGATTAGTGCCTCATAAAAATGGCAAAAGCACCACTATTACTGTTCTACAAGTTTTTATGTGTTGCTGAATTTTATCATTATTATTATTGTTGTTTTACCATTAGTATGGCCTAGTGAAGCTGTGGTTAGAAGTGAGAATACTTTGCCTGAAAAAAAACCAACCCCACTACCTTGACAGAAGCAGGAGTTTTGTCTGTGGCTTTTGCAGAGGATACATGTCCAGTCTACCTGGACATGATGTTGTTGATAGGGATATGTGATGTGTGAGGATAAATAAATTTTCAAGTCTGACTTTTTAAGTGGGGTGAAATAGTTGACATAAAAACTGTTGAAGTAAGTGATAAAAGGGAGATATGTATCCCCACATTTAGTTATTTAATTACCTGGAATTATATTTGAATACATACAGAACTCTTACAAAGCCCCTTACTTACTCACTTTTGAGTCACAAATTTATTGGCATACATCAACACTTTCAAAACTAGAACAATTTTTTAATATCTCTGTTTCAGGACAAGTTGTGAGAACAACAGGCATTAGCATGCTTAACTTCTAACAAAAAGGGTTATTTTGCTTCTAATTGAGGGCAAGTAAGCAGAATGACACTCATTTAGTCTGTGTGGAAATTCCCTGAGGAAACTGAGGTTGTCTTGTCTGTTTATTTACATATGTATTTATTGCTCTGGGAAAGCTATGAACAGTCGTTATTTTCCTCTAAGCATGCCCTCAATTTTAGAAAAGTGGGGTAATCTTAGGGACAGTGGTCTGCAAGTTTTCCTGAGCACTTCTGCAGATGCAGAATTATATGAATGGAAAGGCAGGAAAATCCTTGGAATGAGAGGGCAGGCAGTTTGTCTGCCACAGCAGCTTTTGGGGGAGAAAGGACCTCTTCTAAGGGGAAAGGACCTTCTTCTGGTGGGCAGCCAGAGGAAAAGCTGAAACTAAAGCATCTTGGGGACAGGTGGCATTATCCCTGCTCCTTGCTCTGGGCACTTTACCTCTGCCAGGACACTGAGCTCTGGGCTGACCTCTGCAAGGTTTTACATGCAAGGACTTGTGATAGCCCACAATAAATCATGATGCCACCTGGCTGAGTCAAACACAAAGAATTAATTTATTTCTTTGTAGCTATTTGCTAACTTGAACCTTTCAGTTACCTTTTGGTGCTGCAGTTTTTGAATACCCCAACTCTATGATTTAAAGTTCATTTTTCTTCAGTTGTGTCTGGTGCCTTAAGTATAAATTATAATTGTAGACACAAATAAGAATATCTATTTTGACATCACTTTTAATATATTTCAGCCGAGTGACTCCTGAGTACCCACTCAGCAAAATGCATCCTTGCTGATAGGATCATTTGCTTTTCTTTAACTTGTCAGACAGAAGACTATTTCAACTTTAGTCTCAATATCTTAGGGGGCCTTTTGGTTTAAATTTATTAGAAGCCAGGGAAGTTGCCCTGCTGCAATGTAACCTTGAATGTCTTACAGGTTTTTCAGCTGCAGTATAAGGGCAATGCCCTCAGTAGATACAAATTTAACTAGACATGAGAAATTGCAAAATCCTTTTTTTTATCACCAGTTTCAAGTCCCTTGATTCAACTATCAGAATAAATTTCCTATGATCTCATAACTTCAAAAGCTCTCTTCACTCCCTTTTCCCCATCTGTTTAACCAATAACCTATTCTCACAAACACTGAAAATCACATTATGAACAAAGTTGTCTTGATAGGACTGGAATGTACTGTGGATCCATGTTGAAATAAGTCATATGTGTGCTGAAACTGCAGTCTAGACTAATAATGGTTACTTCTTTTTATTTTCTTAAAGGTAGAAAATGCTGAAAAATACCATTTTTTAGGGAAAACAATAATGAATTTAGGGCAAATTTTGAAAAATTGGGATGATTTCTACAACTGAAATTTTCATATTAAAAAAGATTATAAATCATCAGAGAATATTGGAAGATTTTTTACCATCATTTCTTAATATTACTGACAGGTCAGAATCATAATTTGGTGACTTGTTTATTTTGTTCACCTAAATAATTCAAGCCAACGATGCCAATAATCTCTCTTTCGGTAAACACACAATGTGTATCCAAGATCTGAATTCAGCTGTAGTAAATGAGGTCAGAGAGGAAGCACTGAATCCCTTGTGTCTGGACTTCGGGAAATCTTCTGACCCTGTCACTCCTAACATCCATAAAAATAAAGAAAGCATGGTCTGCAAAGATCTGTGACAATGAACATGCAAAATTATTTGAAACTTCTACACAGAAGGTAATTAACTGTTTCCCTACCAAAATAGAGTGATATGGAACTACTCTGTATCGTTCATTGTTCATTAGTGATCACCACCCTCATGCATCAGCAAGTTAAGAGGGAGGAAGCTAGATACAGTGAACGACGAGAGCAGAATTCAAAATTATCTTGACAACCTGGGGAAGAAGAGCTGAAATGGAACGGGGGAAGTGCAAGAGTAGTTCACGTAGGCAAGCTGAGTCAACTGCATAAATAAAGAATGAGGAGCAGCTGGCTAGGAAGCTGTTCTACAGAAAAGGGTCAGGGGTTGTGCTGAACCACAAGCTAACACATATGAGTCATAAGTTAAAAATGTCATATTGCTGTGGTGAATGCAAATACCATACTGGGAGTCAGCGTGGCACTTGAGATAATATTTCCATTCTGTTCAACTATGATAAAGATTCAAAGGCCTCAAGGCTAAAGGGCTATATTGAATTTGGGACCCTCACTTAAAGAAAGATCTGGATTAGATGAATACACTTTAAAAGGAAGTTACAAGAATTATTAGATACCTAAAAACCATCATATGAAACGAGACACCAAACCAGAATTGCATAGCCAAAAAAAATGGATGGAGGGAGAGGTGCACATGATATTTTTAAAACCAAAAAAATTTCTCAAAGGAAGAAAAATGGATCTCTTCTCCTTGCTTATGGAGTAAAACCACAGTCTATACTGGACTACAACTGTAATACTGTAAGGACAATTAACGGAAGATGCAGGAATATAAGGAGGTCTTTGGTAAGGGGAAGAGTTCAAGAGTTTCTTGACAAACTTTGCAAATGAGGATTAGGAGTTGTTCGGATTATCAGTCAAAAGGTGGCATAATGTCACTTACTTTCCTTACCACCACTTACAGGTAAGTAAGAAGGTGGGATGGTTAATCTTGCCCTTCCCAGATGTATAAAAGTTCCAGATACAGTTCTGCTGGCATGTAGAAAATGGGTACTGGCAATTTGGAGTTTGACAGGAAGGAAAATGTGACAAAGAACAACCTGCAAGTTCCAACTGACCTGGTAAACAAGAAGAATAAAGGACAATTTATTTATGGAGGCAGAAAAAGAAGGAGAGACTCTGCCAAGGAAGCAATATTGCTATATGGCATACACCATAGCTTTACATGCAAACTTCCTTTGTACTTCTCCTGCTTTATAAGACAAGGAATTAGGGTGTTTCTTTTGAATTTTTAGGAGACTGAAGTCACTCAGAAGGGGCTAGACCAGTGTCTGGGAGCCTTTAGTCTACTGAAAAAAAGTAGTCAGTATGCAACAACAATATGTGCTTGTAAACACTCCAGAACCTTCTATACCTACTCTGACTGCCACTGGATGGTGAAATGCACATCATCATTACTGCATAACTATCACTATACCAGCCAGATGAAACTAGCAAGGAGTATATTAACACTTACTACAACTACACCTTTGTTCTGCTTTGTAGGTATCCCTTGTTGCACAGAAGACTTAGAGAGTACCTATGGGCTTTGCATGATGAGACCAGTTCCAGTGGGCAGAAATGTCATCTTTAATTTAGATCACACTCAAAAACCATTGTGCGTGGCCTGGCTTGTATTAAAGAAAATATGTAAGGCAGAAGGTGAAGTCAAAACTTCAGGTCACACTGTCAATAGGAAATGGAAAATTTCTATCCTTCAGCAACAAAGGTGAAAAAAAAAAAACCAAACACAAAGCAAAAGTGGATCTTAACTGATACAACAAAATGCTTCCGACTCTTTGGCTGACTGGACAGAAGAGAGGTGGAAAACAATGGCCAGGAGGGGAGAGGGAGCAGGGGATATACTTTCTCTATCCATTGTGGGCTTTGGCTATCATGGTAAGTAAGAGAATTTGGACTGGCTGCAGAAAGGGGCTGTTTTGCTGCAGAAAGGGGCTGTTTTGCTGCAACAAGCACAATTGCTTGTGAGGTCTCTCCAGTACTGCCTTTCTTTTGTGAGCAGAAGGGACCATTTTTTAATTATTCAGTTACCAATAATCCAACTACCATTGTGGAAATCTACCACTGTTCTGTGTCCCATGTTGCTATCTCCACGGCTCAGAGAAGAAAAAAAATAGAATCATAGTCAGGCCAGGTGAGGATGGGTAAAAACATAAGAAAACCCCAAACATATGGAGCCATTAGCATGTGCTTTATATTGGAGACCTGAGTTAAATGGGTCTCATCCAACCAGAGTTCTCAGTCCTGGGCAAATTTTAGCTCATCCCTAAAGCCATGTAGGTTTAGGGATGAGCTGTTTGTTCTTTTGTTACTTAGATTTTTAAAAAAGCATGGACTTTTTAAAGTGCCTGGACGCTGCACATATCCATAAAAATGACATTCTCAGGAAGATCAAGAAAGCTTTATAGTGTCCTAAAATAGTGTCTGAACTCTAAGCAGAAAAACAGACAAAAGAAAAAGAAAAAAAAATTCCCTCACTTCCTTTAGATGAAGAGGCCATTTATCATTCTATCATTAATCTCCTCATACTGGGAAAAGATTATGGGAAAAGTGGTAGCTCTTCAGTTACTTCATTATCTCTTTAGCCATGTGTCTTCTGAGAAACTTCAGTGTTTTTCTGACCCAAACATAGCAGTGAGATAACCTTGCTTCTTATTAACGTTGACAGAGGTACCTTGTCTCAACAGACTCCACAGATCTCTCTTCCTTTGGCATTGTACATCACAGAGTCCTTGTATGAACACCTCAAGGATATGCAGTAGCTGGCTTTGCAGCTGTGTCCTTTAAGGCTTTTCAGTCTTTCATATCACTCGCCCCAGCCTTTGGAAATGATGTGTTATCCAATTCTTCACATTAAGAATTTACCATTCCTTGGGATGCCATGCTGGCATCTATCTCCTGTGGTGCTTAAAAAGACAGCAGTATTTCATAGCTCTAGTCACTGTAAGAGTAACCTAGTTTTACACACACATTTAAATAGGATTGCTCTTACAACTTTGGAATGAGATTTAAACTCACCCCATGACCTGAATACTCACATTCTTGTCACACCCATCCATTTGGATCTAATGATGTCATAACAGATTTCGGAAGGCTCAGGCAAGTGGCTTTTCCATTTAAGTAATTCTCAAGAATTCTTTCTTTATAAAAGCTAAAGAACATTAAATCTCATACTACAGAAGCCAGGCAATGTAGTGCTCTGTGCTTAAAACAAACATTTAGCATTGGAAATACACTGGAAATAGTGGAGGAGAAGAGCTGTTTATACCATTGAAACCACTGAAGAGGTATTAAGGACTGTATCATCTAGTGATAAAATCCAGATTAGTTATCCAATCTTTTTACCACAAATCCTAAGAAATAAAAAATATACAGGGAGGTACTGTAAAATAATGGACTGCAAACAAAGGATAAATATAATAATCTTATCTGAGCTTTTGGCTGTTTGCTTTTTTTAACCTATATCCTGCCATTTGATTATGCAGTGTCAGTTTTCTTCACTTCAATACTAGCAATTTTGTTTCTTTTTGAGTATTGTATTTTTTGTGTCTTATTGCAGACTGCATTCTGCCATTCACGTCGCTACAGTATAGCTCACATTCTACCCTCCCAGTTACAGCAGGAATATAAAGGGAGTAAGAGACTAATCAGAGTGAGCACAAAAGGAGACAGAATGTGTCCCAGAATGCTTAAACTCATCAAGAGAAGGCCTGCTGCCTTTTCTATTTTGAATGCACAGTTGGCGCCCAATATCTAATACTTTTCTTTTGGTAGTGAGATCTATGGTTGCCTGCACTGAAAGCATTATGATCCAAGCACTAATTCCTATTCCATCTTCTATTCTACAAAAAGTTGTCAGTTTATCTCTTTAGGCTTGCCTGCGCCCATGTGCAAATTTGAAGTAGTTTAATCCTACTGCCTTTCTGACATCTGAATAAAACCCTACTCCCTGCATGATTTAAGAGGCTGAGCAGATGTTTCCATGAAGCAGAAATGAAAACAGGGATATTTAGGTCAATGGCATCACAGAGACAGTAGTCAAGAGCCAAAAAAGGCATGAGATGTAGCAGCAACTTAACGTGAAAGTTCTCTGGCAGGCCTACCAGAAGGTAGAGGGGAACAAGGCAGCATCTGTTAACTCCCCACTGGTCCCCTCCTGGAGGAGGACCTAAATATATATACCTGAAGGAAGAGGTGAACAAGGCTGTTTGAATATGTAGAGCAAGTTACGTATAACTGTACATATATTTGCACATGCAAAAGGAGGAGCATGCCTTTGCTTGGATGTAGCTATAAATACACTAATGTACCATAAAAAAATAATTTTACCAGAGGCCAAGAAGAAGAGGTACATGGGGTACAATCCAGGCTCTGTTAGGCATTTGTAGTGCTCTGAAATTTACCAGGATGAGACATAGGGAAGCCAGGGAAAGCCCCATAAAGGAGGAAGTTAAGGTGGAGACAATACATATGATTATTTTTCCAATCAAAAAAGATTGAAAACAGTCTTCAAAAAATAGTGTTCATTTCATGGCCAAAAGGCATAAGAGCAGATTTTGAAAATAGCTTTTTTATGTAAAGACCTAGCAATAAAACAAGAGAATATTAGAGCCATTAGTTATCTGCCACATCTTAATACCAGTAGTAGAATTTCAGCTGTCATAAAGCAGCATCAGAAAATGCAGAACATGGCAACAAAGAAAAATCTACAGATGTAGGTATATATAATTAAAATAAAACAGACTGCATCAGAACATGCTTCACAAACAGCAGTGAAGAGTCAGGCTGAGGTCCCAGCTTTTAAGAATAAATTCTCATGAATTCTAGAACACGGGAAATGTAAAAATAATAGAAGCCTTGGTCCCATTTAGAAATCCAATTTTGCCACTTTCACATCTCACACCTGCACTGTACTTTTGCAAGAGTAAAGGAGCGATTACAATAGCAATGTACTTGACTTGTGACTTCTGCGTTCTTTTGTCTTGCAGTATTGTATGCCAAAGATTACTCATTTTTCCTTGTGAGATAGTTGTGCTGATCTGTACAGAGCTGTCCTTTTTAGGCTTCATGTTAAACAACATAATTTAAACGGAATTGATTGTAAATCTTTTCCTGAAGTTTCTAGGATAGATTTTTAGTTCCATCCTGAGTAAAGATCTTCTAGTAGCCTTCAATTAGCTCTTGTGGGTCTTCATGCAAAGAAATGAGCTTCAGTGAGGCCCTCATGTGATTTGAGACTTGTAGCTTCTGCCTTGCTTCTGCCTTACCCTTTTCAATCTCCAGAGCAATATATTAGTCATAATCAATGTCTTTGGAGTAATTTAGTGGCATCTGCTCTTCTGTTCCCACCCTGATAACCTGAGACCCCTTGGGAAGGGTTTTTACTCTCTGCAGATTTGTCCTTCCTATGGGTTCACTGCAATGTGACAGGGCTCCTGAGGTAAATTTCCTAAAATACATTCTCTATTTTTGAAATAATTTCTTGGAAAAGACTTTAGGAAGTTTAGCATTGACTTTTTTTTTTCTTTCCACAGTTATTTAAAAATTTGTGTTTTCTCAAGCAGATTTGGCTGACAGGAGAGTAACCTCCCTACTTACTGGAAGACTCAACAAGTGTCAGAGGACCTGTAGTGCCCACAGGTTACTTATGAAAAAGCATTGCATAGTAGTACTGCATGTTCTCAAATTTTCACTGCATCTTTGTGGTATTGGTCAGATGTCTCTTTTATAGGCCCAAAAATGAGGGAAATGAAGGATAAAATTACCCTTGATATTGTAATTCCATAAATGTGGAAGGCTTGGTCAAGAAAAAAAATCCCTCCTTGCATCTTCTGAAAATTACATATATTCCTAATAATGGAAATTTTATGTTACACACCGGCTTTGACCAGCCAGCACAGATATGCAGTGAAATGTTTCCACTTGAGACAAGTGATTACATAACTGAAGAAAATTAACAGCTTTCCTGTTTATGTAGCATAGGGGAAAAAAATCTCGTTAGGAAATAGGTCCTATCTTTGACTGTACTGCTCTTCAGGAAGCTATTTCCTTCTGACTTTGTACAGAAAAATGCAAGTAGTAGCCTTGCATAGTTGAGTGACAGCCCATTTCTCTGTATATTTTCTGACTTGAAACTGATTCCCCAGTGGAGGAAGCACAAGCTTGACTTGCAGTCTTCTGGTGATGTTCACTACTCTCTTTTCCATTGCCAAAGCTAACTTGCTTTCTGCTTTTGAGCTGTGGAGCTTAGCCTAGATTCAACCCTTCCTGGTCACAAGTTTGGCAGCCATTCTCAATAGTCCCATATTTGCATGAAAGAGTGGTCCTATCAGTCAGTGTTTGTTTCTTAAACCTTGAAGGATCACTCTTCCTTGTGTAGCTGATAGCTGCCTGCATTAGCCAGCATTGTTTGCTTGTTCACTTCAGGAAACTCTATATCTTCTTCCTGATGTCTTCAAATGCAGTTTTATTTATATGTGTTGAATTTCTGCATCTGCAGAAGAATCACATAGGATGTCTATAGATCAGACACAAGAATGCTGCTCAGCATCCAGTGACAGGAAGACTAAAAATAGAAAGGAATAATAGGATGTCTTCAAAAGGGTGAATGTTTTAAGAATATTCAGAAAACCTTGTAGGAGAGAAAAATGCATTCAGCATTCAGCTGGCATCTCATTATATGTTTCAGCTATACCCCTGTGTATCCTGGGACATGGAGCCACCCAAGACCCAGGAGAGGGGGAACACAGAGATACTGGTCATTGGGCACAGATTCTTTGCCCTGCTTATTAGCAGGCAGTAAAGATACAGGACTATCAGCGTGAGCACCCAAATTGCACAGACACAATTAAAAATCTAGTACTGTTGACTAATAAATCTTCTGGAAATTTATTCCAGGAGTAAATTTGGCTGGTCTTATATAGATCTGGAGATCTATATAAACGGAAGAGTGCTAAGTTAAACTTTAGCACCCTGTAAAAGAGCATCGATCAAACTTACCTTTCTAGTTATTAAAGACTAGCATACAAGAAAAGAAAAAGAAGCAAAAGACAATATAGGAAAGAAAATAAAAAAAAAGAAACACACTCAACTGATGGTAAGACTTTTAAATATTTTTTTTTTTAGTGAAGGCAAGTTACTATAATATGCATAAGAGCAAACGAACGCCAGCCTGCCCTGCAATCATGACTTGCAGTGGCACCAAGGTGACACACTGAGGCTCTTTGCTGGCTCCTGATCAAAGAACTGAAAGGAGCGTTTCTCAGGAAAATGTTATAATAAATGTGTGGTAAGACATTAGTAACTTGCTGCTGAAGGGAAAGAAAACAAATATAAATTTTTCTTAACTGTCTGGTAAATGTGATCTTGGTTGAACTTTGTAAAAGTAGAAGGAACACAGATGATGATTCAGGCATTTATTTTATTTTTTTAAAAAATTCTTTTTGAAAGGAAAACATACCGATAATAACCATTTAATGTAGCAAAATTCTTTAAAATAAATTTTCAGGAGAGATCAAAGAATGAATAAAGAATGTAAGAAATTTTATGTCATATCCAATAAATAATTAATTTATTTAGCATGTTGTTAAAGGTAGCCAGGATCTGATCTTTTGCATAAAGCACAAGAAGCCTTGGTGCAGGAGCTATTTTAACATGCTTGAAGGAAAGAGAGGGAAAAAGTAAAAAAAGAATAAGTTTTATTAGCATCTTCTCTTGGCTTTAGATTTTTTTTTCACGATTTGTTATTTGATAAATTGTTGGAACTGGTCAGACCTTATAACAGATATTGGCAAGGATGAAAGAAATGCCACAGACAGGGAAGGAAGGAGCATGAGAGTGGCAGCACTAAGATGACTCATCTATAAATATAAACAAGATATGGATAGCAGAGAAATGAGGTTGGCTGTACAGATGAATCCAAAAAAAAAAAAATCATGAGCAATCTCACTGCAGACTTTTCATATTTTTCTTGTTTTGTTGCTCAGAATTTTCTGGAGTGTTGCTGTTGCCTTTCTGCAACTTAATATTTTCAGATATCACATCCTTGGCAGGTCAGCTGCTTTTCTGTAGATTATATCTGAGCAATTAGTGCTCTTATAGTTGTCCTGAGTAACAGCTAGTGATCTGTTCTCCGTCTCTTCCAAAACTGAGACGTGATTTAAAACACAGGATTTTTAACACCCATCTCCACCACCAAAAGGACTCCTGAAGTGACAGCCCTGGAAGAACCTACTGTGGACTGAGAGCAGACCTTGCAATTTTTTGTCTCTTTCCCCATATAGACTTCAACTTTGATGATGAGTCTGCTGCATTTACCAGTCACCCTGACAAATCTGTTTGGAGGCTGCAGGTGGCTACAGCATTACCACGGTGCATTGCACAGGCAAATGTTGGTAGACGTTGCTGTTGGTCATGTCCCAGAAAAGCAAAGCTTAATGTCATTGGCAGGATAACCTTCAGAATTCTGAGATATGACTGCTGGTATTAAACCCAGCTCAAGCAGAGCAAAGTGAGAGGTCTATACCACAAAACATTTAGTGCTGAAGGAAGAGCATGACCAAATGACTCTAAATCTTCTGCTAAATGAAGCTGTGTGCCAGAATCAAAGCATTAAACTGAAAGAGGGTAGGTTTATATGAGATATTGGGAATGTCAGGATATTAGACAGGGGGCTGGAACTATATGAGGTCTTTCCCACTTCTTATGTGGGGCTAGCTTGCCCTTTAATGTTTTTGTATACTTACACATCACAGCGGCAGAGTTGTCCTGTGTTTCTGTGTTTGTTGCGTTTCAAAAATGTAGTTGGTCATTACAACACAGAATGTTTAAGACATTGTGCTATATGCTTCTGCAGCAGGGTGCACAGATACCAGGCCGATGGGTGGGTGGGTGAATAGCCTTGTGAATACAAATCATGTGGTGGGAATGAATATTCTCATCTGAAGATGACACTTATCTAAATGGAGACCTCACTGAACTTTAATTAGGCAAAAATAATAGTTCTTTTAACACAATAAAACAGTACTATGAGCTGGTGAAAGATAAAAGAGGAAGGTTAATGGAACACATTCTTATGAGTCAGTGACAATATCTAGCTAGTTATAGAGGATCAGGTTTGGGGTTTTTTTCTTGAAGAGATGTCTGAAAACCCCTCCTCATCTGCATTCTCTTGGCAAAAAATAGACCTTCCCAGGCTGAGAAAATAGAACATATGTTTTGCTAAAATTTAAAAAACATATAAAAACTAATGAAGAATTCAATACATGTCTTTTTGGCTAAATAATTCTATTTCAGAATATTTATTTTGCTTGAAGTCTTAAGATTTAGGCCAAATTTTCCAGACAAGCAACAGTATATGATCTTGGCTTTATTGAGGAACAATTCAGCCAAGATTTAGATGGGGTAGGAGATCTCAAAGATGAAAGTCCTACTTGTGAAAACTTATCCAGGAGAAAACTAGAATCCTTGCTTCTATGAAGGAATACGCACAGCATCAGCTCAACAGCTGATGGCCCTGCTGGCCTCTTCTCAACATAAATCCAAAGATTAGGAGAAGTGCTAAGGCTGTCTTTCCAAAGATGGAAAATGGTAATACCATGTTGGCGAAGGGAACAACGATTTAAGTCATTGGGAATATTCTGGTAATAAAAGGACAGTGGAACCCATCTCTAAAAAGATCTGCTTTTCATTAAATTAGTTGTTTCCTTCCTTTTCCTTTCACCCCTATTGGTTAATTTTCATTTGGAGGTAACTGTTTGGGGTTTTTTTAATTATTTTTTTCCCTGCCTTACCACGGATTTTCCGGACATTAGTTGAGTTCTGTATTCCACAACAGTTCCTTGGATCTTCTGTGGAATGACTTCCATCTCTAGTGTTTGTGCACCACACTGTGGTAGTGCTGTACAAACAATGTGACAATAAGCATTTGAAGGAGCCTCAGTAGGAAAAGATGATTAATTTATGAGTGTGATTTTTTTCCTTTTTTATTAAATTGTCTTATTTCCCACCTGCCTTTGACAAGTTCTTCTTTCAATACCACCTCTTAACTGTCTATGTCAATTTTCAGCTTGAAGTTCTCTGATATTAGCTCCAAGGTCTTTGCTTAGCTCTGGACAGAGGGATGCTTTGGTACATCTCATTCCTTTCTTGAGTGGCTGGAAGTAGGGCAAGTGAGAAGATTGAAGGCAGGTGAGAACAAGGCAGTGGCAGGTTCTGTTTTCTTTCAGCTGCATTGCTACATGAGCTGCTCTTACAGCTTTGTACTTGCTACTTGGCTGCTGAGCCCTGGCCCAAGGTAGAACCTGGTCTGCCAGAGGCTTGCAGTGGCAGCTTGATGAGATGCTTCTTCAGTTATTATGTGCAGCAAGAAACAAGGGAGGAGATTTAAAAAACAAGCTAAAAAACCAAAACAAAACTAGGGCTGACTGCACCTGTCTACAAAGCAAGACCACAGGAATTGCCATGCCCTATTAGGCCACTGGTCCACTGAGTCTTTTGTCCTAACTCAAATTCTGGCCAACACCAGATGCTTCAAAGTGCAAAACAGGGCACTGTGCAGCAGGCAGCCATAGTAGCAGGAGGTATGTCTGTTAATAATCACTTGCTTGTATTTTTTTATTTCCTACCTCTTTTTGCCTTGAAAGATTAACTAATTAAATGAATTTCAGCACATTCCTTTCTCCTAACCTTTCCTCTGCTTCAGAAAATAAAAGATTGTTTCTCTTGCTTCAATAGCAGTTTCCCAGTTTCCCATCTTTGCTAAGCAGTTGAAGGATTCACTCACAGGGAGTAATATGTGTTCTCTGAATAGTAGTTTATTTCTGTAGGGATTGAAAGCTGAGGGAATTCGTCTGCAGTTATATCTGCTCTTTGGCTATGTGTAGTAACTTCTCAGGCAGGTCATGTACTTTATTCTGCTGCTATCTGCTGTTTCTCTGTATATTTTGCCTCATTTTGCATTATCATTTGTTAAATATACTCCAACCTGCAATTTATCTTAGTCAGCAGATTTAGGACCTTTATATCTCTTTGCACACCCAGGGAATTCAGAAATAAATCATTGCTCCTAGGGGTTGTTTTTAATGCAACAAATGTTTTAGAGAAAGTCAGGAGGGGCTTGGTCAATATCATCTGTACTCTCCTGTGCAATAAAACATTTTCCACATGCTTTCCCATGTGGTAGGAAAATCCTGATTCGATTCAATTTTCTGCACTTGCTATTTTTAATTTTTAATACGTGGGGTTTTTCATTGAATTCAAGCTCTGCTGGTTAAATTTCATGTATTGGAGATAATGTAGGTAGTAGTCAAAATTATTATTCTACCACTTATGCATTGATTTTTCTTGGCAGGTTTTACACAAAAATGCTCTTTCTGAAACGTTTTGTAGGTTAGATAATGCAGAATAAGCTAAGAAAACAAGAAACTGCATACAGTTTGCTAGGCAGAGTTTTAAGATACTCAAAAATAGAACCTGTTTTTATTAAGATGTTTTTTAAACTACATTGATTTACTGAAGTGGAAACTGCATTAATAGAAGACAAACATGTCTTTTCCTTATAAATTGTCAAAAATAGAATTCTTTGACGTTAAGTATTTGCATAAAGATCTAGGTCTCCTCCTGCAACCATTTAAAAAAATAAAAACCTTTAGGCATCTGAGTCTGATCTGATTCACATGTGGAGGTGGAGACCTTGTTCCCATACTTGCTAGGCTTGCCTGTCTTAACTTACTACTTACCTATTAGGTATTAGTCTAAATGGGCTACTTTGATGCTCAGTGTTAAAACTCAAGCCTTTGCACTCTTCTGGATCAAAACCAGACCACTTGTCACTAGCAAGGGTTGTACCATCACCCTTGGTCGTGATGTCCTCCTTGGGTGCTGGGTGGTGTGTGGTGGAGCTCCTCTTGCCACCACACACAACACGTTTTGGACTCATGACTGCAAACGCTTTGGAGCAAAGGCTGTTTCTCAGTTTGCATACTGCTCTCAGCAGGACGAGTCTCTCACAGTGATGGGAGTCACTGAGCACTCAGGTAATAATGTGCAATAAATAATCACAGAGTAAAAAATTGTTGCCAGGCTTGTGTAAAATTGCTTCAAATGGGAGGCAATTGTCGCAACTTAGTTCAAAAACAAAAGCAGTGGTTTTTAGCAGAGCTGTAGCTATAATGCTTCATTATTGCAATCAAGTTTCTGTCAAGAGCTAAGAAAGGCTGGGAGCTCACAGGGACCCCTCTTGATAAAGAAGTAACATTCCCTTTTTGTTTGTGAAATTAGTCTATGGGTTTAACAAATTATAAATAATTGTTGAAATGAAAAATGATTGAATAATGCATTCAAGGGACAGTTTTCATATTAGCGAACTGATCTGGTGTACGTTCAGAGGAATTCTCTGCCATGTTATTTAGCAGCAGGGATCAGAAATATTCATTTTCTCACAGTAAGATGTATCTAACGCTTTTCTTAATTTGGAAACAATTAAGACTGGAATGTGAAGGGACTATTGTAGTGGAGTGACTCATGCCATACTTATTGGGGAACAATAAGATTACTTTGATTTCTGAAGCAAAGCTAAATCTCCAGACTGCTTATTTTTAAATAACTGCAGACTATACACGAATTGGGATAATCAGATTCTAGAGATTTTTCTCTGTTACTGAACCAACAAAGAGCTGACACATCTATTTGCTGCGTCTTAACAAAATGGAGGAAAAAACCCAGCAGCCTAGAGAACATTACTTAAGTTTACGAGCACAATTGGTGTTTGCATATGTGTGTTGACATTTTCAGTGTTTTTTGAGGTGCACCCAGCAGTGGTAAGTGAAGTTATTTTCAGCTGAGGGGTGGTCAGATATTTGCAGCCTATGCTTCCTTATCACTTCATCAAAAGTACAGTCCTGATATGTACAGACAAACTCTGGAAGAAGGAAGACATTATTTTGCCAGTATGTCTACCCTTACTTTTTCATTATGTTGCCTCTAGTTAGATGGACATACTTCTCTTCAAAGTTGTTTCCTCTTCAGATAGGCACAAGATTTTCAAGTAGCCATCTTTCTGCCTTGTTGGCCTAAAAGTCACCATCATATAAATGTTTTTTCCAGATAGTCTGCTTGCTTAGACATCTATGTCAAAATAATACAGCTGAAAAAAATTATGTGCTTTTCAGGTTTTTCTGGCTTTATTGACTTAAAATTTCATATGCAATTGTTTATGTGGACTTAAGTGCTATAAATTTTACCAATAGAAGTTCTGATATTACAAGCAGTTTGGAGTAGAGTTAGGAAGTCACTGAAATAGGAGACACTAGCAAAAATGCTCATGTTGAAAATTGGAATGGGAATGTCCTGTGCAGTCCTTGTGGCTCTTGTAACTCATTCTCTTTCTTGGAGATATTTGTCCTTCACTGAACTTCAGGTGTAGTAAGAGAGTATAAGGAAAGAAGAGGTCAGTTCTGGTCTGAGGAAGAGTTCTATAGAGATGTGAGGGCAGAATATATGAACTGAATAGGGTGAGAGGAAGAGCATGAAAAAAGAGTATGACCTTGCTATAGCTGCAGCAAGATAGGAAGATGAACTTGACCTGGAGACAGTGAGAGGAGACAAACAGGGAAAGTGGGACAAGGAATTTTAGTTATTGCAAAGGGAAGACTAGGCTTAGCAACAGGAATGATCAGCTATACAATCCAAAGACAGAGGTAGCTATTAGGGAAAGGAGGCTTTCCTTTCTACAGGGAAAGAAGGATGGAGAGATAATTGAGATAATGCAGAAGTAAATAGTGAATCAGTAAGTCCTGTATAAGAATTTAAGAATAAATTCAATAAAGTATAAGATTTTTTTTTAATATTTTCAGCTAGATTTCAGCTGAAATAGATTTCATTTAGGTATTTGCTTTTTTTTAAGTATCATGAGGAAGTTTTTTGCCATACTCCTTCCAAGGAAGGAGTTTTGTGACAATTGCTAGGAACTACAAGGATTTTCAGTAGATAGTATTGCCTATTTGCAAAGTCAAGATTTCAACATAAACTGAAATATTTTAAGGCATCAATAAAACAGCCAGTGGCACACAGTTTGAATTCTTCAAAGATCCAGTCATCATTTTTGCAGAAGTAATGTCTGGACACTGAATACTTTTTGCAAGTGTGTCCTACTGTAGTCACAAGCCTTTAAAAATCATCTTTCAACAAAAAAAATCACCTGCTTTTCTTCTGAGATTTCTGTTTTTTGGGGTGGGGGTTTTGGCTTTTCTTTAGATTTATTGACATAAAAGAATTTAAGGATATAGCATCAATTTCTTCTAACCCCCTTTGACAAGGGCACTGTCATTAGGGACCAATACATACCCGAATGCACATTCTACCAGGAACAGGATATCTCGTGAAAAATGAAATCAGTGTGATCTCACAAAAGACATCTGAACTGATGAACTCTTAAAATGTCAGTTGGATTTAGTAGAAATGGGGATGCTTTGAAATCACGGGAGAGTCATTAAATGCTCTTAAAGAGCTTGATAGAACAACAACAAAATATATTATGAGTTGCAGCAGCATTGGGATAACTATGCTTAATAAGATTCCTTTTTATTTGTCTTATTGTGTTGATCATTGTGATCCTAAACATAAACGAGATTAGGAAAAGCAATTTACTTATGCAATTTCTCAAGGGGTAGAAGGAAAAGAAAACTACTAAAATTCAAAAACTAAAAATGTAGGGAGCTCATGACTGTTTGCATCCAGCTGTGAGCCATTACTCACATGAGCAGGCACACTGATTGCAGGGGATCTATTTGTGGAAGCTGGAGCAGAGGCAGCAAACTGCATAGGCAAACATAGGCACAGGTTTAGGAGGCAAGCTGTAGCAGGTGAGGGCTATTCTGCCTGTGTTGGAGGACATGTAGGTCAGCATGGATGTCACTCTCTGGTGACAGTAGCAGGCATCAGGTATGAGGGCAGCTTTCTTCTCCCCTCACTTATCAGTTTATTCCAAAAATGCTCATCTATCCTTTTGCCATTTTTCCCTGTGTTCCCATTGCCACACAAATCATAGAATATTTCAAGTTGGAAGGGACTCAAAAGAATCATTGAGCCCAACTCCCAAGTACCAGTCTGCAACTCCTTGTGCCCTTCCTGACCCTTCACCAATCCCTATCACCAAGTCATGCTTACCTGCCAGCAGCAGATTCCTTCAAATCTGGTTTGCTTGAAGGATCTTTGGAAAGACAAAACCGAATTTGTAGCTGAGAAGTCCTGAGCCTTCCCATCTATAAAAGAAGGTGCGGGAAGAGTCCAATTCATATGTGAAACAAGTTTACAGAAATGTCTTAAATGGGTTGTGACATAAAACTTGAAGGTCTCACACAAAATCTCAAATCCAAAAGAATAAGGCTTGACATGTTAAATCCCCTTCCTAAAAACTACTTACAGAGTTGTTTCATAAGGGGGTTGAAATATGATCTGGAATCTAGTCTTCAAATTGTTTTTATGTTGACAGAAATTTATGGTCAGTTCACAGAGCAGTCCTTGTATTCAGGACTTGGGGGTCTCTGCTTTTGCTAAATAATATAGTATGGTGGGCAGATACATGCATCTCAACTTTCACAATACTGTGAAAAACTGTAAGGACAAATGTCCTATCCTGTTTCTCTTTGACTTTTTTTTCCATTTTATTCCTTAAACAGTAATTTATTTCTGATTTACGATTCAACTGAAAAGATCTAAAAGTGACATACAACCAAATATAGTTGGAAGTTTTAGCCAGCTTTGAAGTGTCCCTGGAAGCCAATGCCTCATTCTAATAAAATATCTTCATTCAATGTAATATTGAATGAATCAAAATATTTACAGAATCACAGAATCACAGAATCTTAGTGGTTGGAAGGGACCTTTGAGATCATCGAGTCCAACCACATTAAAAAAAAAAGCAAAAAAAACCACAAACAAAAAAACCCACAAAAACCCCTTAAAAAATAACAATAATAATAAAAAAAACCAACACCACCCTAAAAAAAACCCAACAAACCCATAAACACCCCCCCCCCCCCCACAAAAAAAACCACCACCAAAACCACCCCCCCCCCCCCCCCCCCACCACACACCTCCGCCCCCAAACAACCCCCCA
>BJBW01009495.1:28567-73083 GCA_004320125.1 Scolopax mira | reverse complement strand
ACAAGAGAGATATTGAGGTGCTGGAGTGAGTGCAGAGGAGGCAACGAAACTGTTGAAGGGCCTGGAGAATAAATCATATGAAGGGCGGTTGAAGGAGCTGGAGCTGATTATTTTGAGGAAGAGGACACTGAGGGAGACCTCATCAGTCTCTACAGCTATTTAAAAGGGCACTATAGAGAGGCTGGTGCTGGTCTCTTCTTGCAGGTAATTAGTGACAGAACAAGAGGGAATGGCTTCAAGCTCCAACAGGGTAGATTTACACTGAACATTAGGAAAGAATTTCGTGGAAAGAGTGGTCGGGTATTGGAATAGGCTTCCCAGGGAGGTGGTTGAGTGACCATCCCTGGACGTATTTAAGAGTCATTTAGATGTGGTGTTGGGGGATATGGCGTAGGGGAGGACTTTGTAAAGTAGGGTTGATGATTGGACTCGATGATCCCAAGGGTCTTTTCCATCTAAAATGATTCTATGATTCTATAATTCTGTAATTATGCTGACATTCCCTCAACAAAAACTGCATCTTGAGCAAAGATACAATGTCAGAGATTTGACACAATATCCCTTCAACAAGTCAGTCAAGGATTGCAAGAATGATATAGAGTGAGAAAGAAAGCTGTTCTTAGGGGAGCAACTTTTCTGTAGATTGGAAGCTATTTTATCCTTGCAATGTGTAACACTGGTCACAGCATCCCTTCTCTACCTCGTTTCCTATAGGGCAAAAGACCAAAGAGATATGAAACGTAAGAAATGAACAGAAAGCCTCAATAATTGTTCCCCTTGAAGATGAAGACAGACCAGGGCAGTCCTGGAGTATGATTTTACTGTAAGGAGCAAATCCAGGCTGGAAGATAGGACAGTCCCTGGGAACATCTTGTGAGAAAGTAATAAAGTGTTCACCTAAGAGTGTTTAAACTACATATTAGTTCAAGGGTGTGGTATATGCTACATTAGAGAAGACTGCGCTATGCATCACCTTTTTTTTGAGTTGCTGAACTCAAAAATCAGTCCATATGTACATTTTCTATAAGTCAACGTAGCTTAAACAGCTCAAACTCCATTTTGCCTAGCTAAGGTCACTCATGATGAAGGTTTTTCCATCTTTCTGACCTTCATAAGTTGATTATGTGAGAGATGTTTATTTTGTTTATTTAGGAGGGCCATAAACAGTATCTCCTTACACCACCAACATTTATCCTAGTACCTCCCCAACAGCTCTGTCTCTTCCTAAGAGCAGAAGTGTGGGACTTGTCCTCCTGGCTTTTGCCAACATGATGATACTCAAAGCACAGAGGTAATGTAGGGAAGAAGGTCTACACTGCAGACTTCGTTGTGCTGCTCCACTCTTATAACAGGCTATAGGGACTCTCAAAATCTCATAGAAAAAAACCCTAAAGGTTCCTGCAGGGAAAACTGATTTTTTTTCCAATCCACACACTCCCAGTAAAGCATTTCACTGAAGCCACCACCTTGTCTTGAATTATCACCTGAAGACATTGATCTCAATGTCCTAAAAATGCCTTAACATCCCAAATGCTTATAACACTCTCAAACATCAACAATTTGGGGAATGACTTTTTTTTTTTCAATATTTGCAAAGATGAAAATATCAAATATTTTTAATATGAATTACTTTTCATCGTATTCAACTTGTTATTTTGTGTATTTGTAGGGTACAGTGTTTTATCTCATCTCCACCGCAAGTAACTCTTCACTTTTCTAAAGACATTTAAAGACTTCTTTAAAGTGCATCTGGCATGCAGTCATCAATCAATTCAAGAAGTTACCACTTTTAAGAAAAATAGAGTGCAATAAAATTGTATGATGTTAAAGCTGCAGTAACTGCCAGTTTTAGTTTGTGTGGCTTCTCTCCTTCCATGGTCTAGCTACATGCTGGTCAGAAAGGGATGTTTAGTTTACTGCCTGGACTTCCCTTGCAACCTTTGTCCCCTTGATATTTATGTAGTAACATTCACACAAACAAACAAACAAAGTCTCTTCTGGCTCTTTCTTTTTATGTAGACACAGGTCCTCTGCTTTAGAATCCATTTTTCTTTGAATTTGTTGGGTGCTTCTTCCAGGGGAAAGTCAGGACTGCCATTTTCTACTGAAAACATTCATTGTATCCATTGGGAGATATTTAACAGTTAGGTAGTTCAGGTCCCTAAGCATAATTAATATTTCCTTGCCCATGATGTGATCTCCTTCAGTGCCCACTTATTAGCTCCTCTACTCAAACCCAGGTTCTTTTCTTTTTTTTTTTGTGGTTGTTGTGTGTTTAATTTATCACATGCTTAGTAAAGTGAAGCCCCATAATTACCTGGAAAAAAACTCCACAAGGGAGTGAGGGCTGTGACTTGAATTGTTAGAGATTCAGTAGATCCTGCATCTTCCCCAGACGCTGCACCAAGTCAATGCTCCAGGTTACTGCAATGCCTCACATTAGGAGTAATACCCTACTTTCCACCAGCGATAAGATCTCATTCAGTAGTAGAGATTAAGGACTGCTTTCCTTGGGATGAGAGAAGCTAATGACATGAGATTAGGCCAGTAATTACATTCCATGGAGAGGCATCAATGGAATCTCTGTCCTGAGATACACATCCCCAGGTCACAAGCTCTGACTGTACCTGTCCAAAGTTCAGACACTTTCAGTTAGTCAGTTCAGTTAGACACATTTCAGTTAATCTGCCTAAACGTACCAGCAAAAGCACAAACCCTTTCTGCTTGGAAAGGAGGTAGTACAGTCACCATCTTTATCTCTGCACATCAAAACCCAAGCCACCTTCTCCAAGCCAACATGTTACAATCACAGCCCATCCTGAGCTGCTAGAGCAGCGCTGCTGTGTGTGCTGCACAGCTCTTGTACACCCCACACTCACACTTTGGTGGTATACTGAGGTGATCTGAGTCTTTTCAACTTTGGAACGAAAGGGGCAATGGAAATGCAATTTGTTACTGAAGAACCAGGATGTGGTTCAAGAGCATGTCCTTTACGAGTCTCATTCTGTAGAATCCCTCTCTGTCTTCCTTGTAGTCCATAAAGCAGATTTGTTTGCGGCGTACATATAGTAATGTGCTTATAGAGAACACAGAGGCTTAAGCAGCTTTCCTTGATGGCCTTTGATTCACTGAAATTTGCCCTGGGAAACATTGCAGTGGTGGCTGACCTATTCCGTCCCTCCTCCTGGTGCTGTGTACTTCCCGTATCATATTCCTCAATATTCTTTCTGGCAGATGTGCAAAGAGGGTGGTAATAAAAGCCCATTTGTACGACTATGAGTTCATTGCCTCTACTCCAAAGAGTGAAAAACTAACATTCAATAATTCTGCTTTGTAAGCCGTCATTATTTTGATAACACTTCAAGCGAGCAGCAGAAATACTGAGCAGCCTCCAGGCAGGGAGAATTAGCAAGGACAATGTCTTGCCTGCAACTGGAAGCCTCTGGAAAACAAGAGTGGGTTTGAAGCTGGAGGCCTTGGGAATCAATAGATGATTGTTTGCATGTGGGGGCCACAAAACTGCCACCGCAGTTGAGGGTCAGTTGGTCTTAGAGTTACAAACTGCATTTTTCAGAGGCCTGTAGTGTGCCTGTTTCTGTTTACAGGCAGCAAAATAACGTGCCACACAAGTGGCCTGCAACCTCTTGTTTTTCCTTTCAGGAAAATATATGTAATGAGGGAGGAGGGAATTAGCAGAGGGCTGGCACTGTGTTTTGAGACCCATGCTTTTATTTTTAAACTGTGTTCACTAAAGACTTGCTTAGCCTTAATAAATATATTTCTCTGGCCAAATCTTTGATATTATGCCTGGAGATTTAGCTTCACAACTCTCCCTCCATTTAGTGGAAGCCTTTCAACTAAATATACGTGTATCAAGATGATGAAATAGATATTTATTTTATTTATTTATTTTTAATTAATTTAAGGCCCAATTCAAAACACACTGCAGTAAATAGACATACAGTCAAAGCTTTAGTGGACATTGGACAGTGCCATCATGAAAAATGTCTTTATTAAACACATTCTAGAAGTGCGATGGGCCAATATTTAGACAACATTTCCTTACCTACCCTAAATTCCTCCCTGTCAACACAAGCAGGGACTTATGCCCTGTGTTTTGAAGCTTTTGCTTTCTGAATATTATTTTTACATAATAAAACTTACCAGGAGGATGTTCTGATGTCAAAAAAACATGCAAAAACCAAGTCAGTTTTAGCAGTCTGGTAGATAATCAACAGCACACAAGGAGATATATACAGACACAAGTGCTGGAGAGGTATGGACTCTTCTGGGTCAATAGAGCATCTGCATTAGGTGCCCAATAAGATAAGGGTAAATACCTTCCCTTGTCCTCCTTTATGCTGTATTTTGTTCAGTGTACTTGAAGAAAAGGTCATTAAAATAATTATTAATGGCTGTTCCTTCCTCTAAGTAGAATGGATGTAGATTCTAAAGGTCTGCACTGATGTCCTCCTCTGTGGATCAAAACTCTGAATCATTCCTGAATCCCTGTGATACCATTTCATGTCCTGCTACAATGGCAAAGCTTCCGTAGGACCAATGGACCTTCAGCTACTCCTTGTGGTTTCAAATTCACTATTTGGGGAGTTAAACATTCTGTCTCAATCTTAAAGATACTACTGGTATAATGCAGAAAATCTGCCTTTAGATACAGTGTATGTCTTCCTACTAAAATCCAAGAGAAATCATGACACAAAATCAATAGGATTTCTTAGTTTCACTCACTAGAAATAGGGAACAAGTTTCTCACCTCCAGGGATTCTGGGTAGCTATATTTTTTAATACATATAAAAATGTTTTACACTGCTCAAGCAAAAGGCACTATCAAACACGTGCAAAGCTATTATTAAACTCTAGGATTCAGATTCAGGAGCTGGATCTGAACCACCACTCCTTCCTGTTTCACTGCTCACCCGAGCAGTGAAATTTAGCAAAGGAAAATCCAGCTCCATCTCTCACCTCATTACCTATTCTGGGACCCTAGGACCCATTGGCAGAAGGAATTCCTCAGGTGGGCTTGGAGAAGCTCTGCTGAGCTGCTCTCAGCTGCAAGCCACCCTTGCATTTATGACACATGGTTTCTTCATGGCCCTTGCAAGCTTTCCCACTGCAGCTAAATATGTCAAACAGGCAGGGAGAGACTTGTAAAAGCTCAGTGCTCAATCAAGCCTTCAGTGTAACAAGGAGGACACGTACTGAGGGGTCTCTTGCACTCCTAGCTGTTCTGCCTTACCTATTTGGTCTTTATTAATTTGCAGAAATACCTCCCTCAAAGCCATGCAGCTTTATTTCCTGCGTCTGTTCTCTTTGTACTAAAGCTTCCTCCCCTGCAACTAACAGACTTCAGAAAGTCTCTGAAAAGAGTGGTTGGATTTAATGGCATGCAAATAAATCACATATAGAAGAACTGAGGAAAGCTGAAGCTGTACACACGTAATAAATGTTATTATTGTCTCCCTGTCCCATCCAAAAAAAAAGAGCAAGCAGCCTCAGCATGTTTTCATTTAATAAGCATTTAATAATTTAATTTCTTCTTTAGAACAGGCAACTTTTTTTCATCTTCATATTACTTACTATTTTTGCCAGCCCCATGGCTGAGGTAAGAAGTGTTCTGTTGCTATTATGGATAGGGGAAACTGAGGCAGGAGAGTGTAGATTAATTCTCACCAAAGTGGCTATACAATATTAGTCACCAAAACTCCACATCACCTGGGTAGCCAAGTTCTCTGATATCGTCTACTCCTAAGGAGCAGACACCAAGGGCAATTGGAATCCCCAAAAGTCAAACTTCTTATTTTTGTTGCCTAATATCAGCAATAGGTAATGTATGGCTTCTCTCTATTTGAATTCTCAAGATGCTTTAGAAGCAGTGGTCTTTGTGTCCCGAGTCCTAGTTTAGCCTCTTTGAGCACCATCCAAGGCTGGAAGGAAGCAATAACATTCTTAATTTGCATTCATTACTGCAACCAATAATTGAGTAGGAAAATGTGGTTAAGTGACAGTAAGGACTTGAAGCTCAAAACCTGCCATCCCTCCAGCACTTGTTCTCACAGAGTCTCTTCTTAATCCTAACGCCAGGCTCTCAGAGTACATCACAGCCCTGCAGACAAGTCCTTTCTCCCCCCATCTCTCTGACCATAGCTCAGCCACATCGAGCTGCCAGGGACTGGCAGTGACCCCCACCATTCACCTCCCACACTGTCTGCATCCCACCCAGCCAGGCCATGGGACTCTCTCAAGGAGAGCTAGACACTGCCTGAGGAAGACGAAGGTCCAGGGTGCAAAGAAAGCCTTGGAGTTCATTACCTATTCTCCTTTCCCAATAGTTTTGCAGGAGGAGGAGGAAATCTGCCCCAAAAAATCAATTATTAGGTTTGCTAATTTCAAGCTGATTACTGTTTGCAAAGTCAGTTGTGAGAAAACTGGTTATCAACAGACCGTTTCTGATAGTTTTCCCATGGGAGCAGCAGGCTTGGAGCCTGCTCTGTCAGGGTTTTAATCTTGCAGAATTGAACCCTGTGGGGTACTGTGTGCTTTCTAAAAAGTGCTGAAGCAAAACAATATCGAGGGTGCTAAGGACCTGTCTGGAGGCATTCAGCGCCCGGCAAGATCAAGCTGCAAGCCATGCCTCTCCTTTCTTAATAAAAATTGCTTTTGGGGGAGGAAAAAGCCAAAATAAAATAAAATCCCTCCCCAAAATATGTTATCTTTGAAAAACCAATCTGCCTTTGCAAGACAGGCTGTAATTGAATCCCAGCTGAATGCAGCTGCAATTGGGGTGAGGTGCCAGCGTCATGAGCAGCATCTGGAAAACCACAGAGAACCGCAGAGCGGAGTTGCATAAGCTTAGAAGCTCTTTAAAATCTACGTGTGTGTGTGTGTGCACGCGGAGAGGGTATAAATAAAATAGGGAAAACTAAACAGATGATCTGAGGCCAGAATAGCAGCAGCGCAGAAAATGGCGGCTGTGCCTTCATTCTCCCAAAACCCCTCTGGCTCGACGAGCACCCTGCAGCCCCCAGCCGCCGGGACCCTCCTGCATCTTTTTGTTCTTCGTCAGACCCCGCTCCCAAGCACGAGCCCGAGACTGTTTACTCCTTCTCCCCGTCTCTCCAAGGGATACGATTCACACGTTTTTAGATTTATTTGAGCAAAACGCAATAAATATGCTGCTTCAATTTTAACTGCTGGAATGCAGCCAGGTTTTTTAATGAATCTGGCCTGTGCGATTGAAGTGGTCCAGGATCTCAAAGGCTCTGGGCACTGTTAGATTATACACACAGACACACACACGCGCGCGCGCACACACACACACACACACATTGTTCCCCCCACCTCCCATTCCCTTGGGGCTGTCTGAGTCACACGCGACTGCAGGTTTTTCAGATTTGGCTCTGGTTAAAATTAGCAGGAGCCTTTATTATTCAAGAAGAGGAAGGATTCCTATCACAGCTGCCGAGAACTGCCATATTTTTCTTGGATTTGCTGCACTGACCTATTATAATTTGGCTTTATCTGTTATTCTTTGTTTCCCTAAAAAATAGTAGCAAGGCTTGGTCCTGTCAACGCTGAATTTTAATTAACAGTTCATGAAGATCACTGCATTAATCTGTAGCTGGAACCATCATGGATATTTTTTTCTGTGCAATTGGCATCTCTAAGGTTTCTATCTTTTATAGTAGTGTTTTGTAACAAGGAACTGACAAATCTCTGCTGAGAATGGCACTAGTTTTGCAAGCTTGAACAAAAGATGTATTTCAAGCATCTGTAAACACCTTGTTTTAGTTATCAAAGCAGGTGGCAAAGGGCTTTTGCACCAAAATCTGAAGGCATATAACTCAAGTGTGATTATATGAAGTTAGCCACCAGTTTCATTAAATTCACAAGCTGGGTGCATTTAAAAGGAAAACAAAACTAGGAAAATGAGTTATGATATAGTAAATATGTCCCATGTCACTCAGCAGGAGGGTTTTAGCCAGATCCCAGGAGACAAGAGCCCAAAATCACCATGACCTGTGGGAACAGACGTGGTCTGGAAGAAACATAGCACCACTGATGGGGTTCTGCAGTTTCTAATGGGTCAAAACCGAAGTGGAGGCACATTGCCAGGGCCACATGGAAAAACCAAAGGATGTCAATTCTTCTGTGCCTCCATCTGTGGATAATTGGTTGAACACTAAAATTCACAAGGAAAATTTTGCTTTAGAAAGATGATAAAGAGAACAAACAAAAGACAGGAAATTAAAATTTATGTAAACATAGTGGTTCCCAGAGCAACTATAAATGAGCCACATTGCATATATAGATGAAGGCATAAAAGTTAATACCATGTGCAGCAATACCATACACTGTGTAGGTACCCTTGGGACCATGTTACATTTGCTACGGGACCCATCATTTTGAATGGTTTGACTTTTACGCTTTTAAAGCCTCAAACATAACATTGCACTAATGCCAGGTGGGAATAGGACATTTGCTGTTTATTTGTTTGTTTGCTTAAAAAGAGAAAGGACCATTTGAAACAGCATAAACCACAACTCATATTTTCCTCCCATTGCATACTGGAGACAAATGTTCCAGGCTTTGATCTCCAAAGATTTCTCAATAGTTTTGTTGGGGAAGTATTTCTCCACTCTGTTTTAGTGCTCACAAAGTGAGATTGCATGAGTGGGAACAGCTCTTCATTTGAGACAGGGCAGTGCCTGTTCAAAAAATTAACATTGTATTATTAGATAATGTAATGTACGAGGCTTTTCCCTAAGTAAATGTGGGAGTGCAGAAAAGATTCAACTTAGTCATGTAAGCTTCAGATCCGAAATACCTAAACTCCTTGGAAAGATGCCTTCAGATGGCTCTTCTATTTTTTGCAAGTGGTTATCCTGAGTTTGATTCTCTGCTCCCTCATGCAGTTGTTGACATCAGTAACATGGGTGTAAAATGTCACCAGATCAGAAGGCAGCCAGCATTCACCTTGCATTTGTATTCATGACTATACAAGGAAAAGGGCAGCAGCAGGTCAGGCCCACTGAGATCCACAGAGATTACTTTGTCGATGTGGGATGTTTGTGTTCTGATGGGGTGTTTTATAATCGACTCTTAAAAACGTGGCGCAGCCTATTTATTCTGGTTTCATGGCAGAGCAGATCGGAACATGGGAACACTTGTGGCTTTCCAGGGTCACGCTTTTGGTGGTTTTGGAGGTGTTTTTTAGGAGAGGCATTATATCCCCCACTTTATCTTCTTGCTCAAAACTTTCCAAAGTTTCCAGAATTCCTAAATGTATAGTGTTTGATTTAGGATCAGAACTGGTAAGTATCCCCTGGGTTGTCAAGTCTGCTCACTCACTGGTCCATGCAGCTACTCTAGTGCTGATGCTTTCCCAAGTACCACCCCACACATTAGGGTGTACCTGAGACAGGTTCCCCTCCTTGCTGTTCCATACCAGTGCCAGATTGTTGCTCAGCTTCTCCTTTGTAAGATCATGGCACCCCCATGCATCAATCACAAAACCCTCTCCTTGGGTTTGGCACTCCCTTCTTTTCCTCTGTCAGGATTAGTTGACCTTGGCCAGCTGCCACACACCACCCCCCAACTGCTCTCTCACTCCTGCTACCAACAGGACAGGGGAAGAAAATCAGGAGAAAAAACTATGGGGGTTAACATAAAGACAGCAATTGAGAAATGTAATAAGAAAAACTTGTGCTAGACATTGCCAGTCGCTGAAGATGAGGTGATGAATGTGTATGGTCTCCAGGGAAAATTGCTGCAGTGGGGGAAAAGCGAGCAGCAGGAGAGAATAGGTACGTTCAAAGTGCACTGGTTGCAGCAAAGCCAGGGCTTGCACCCCTTGGTCATCAGCACCACCTACTGACACCTTCATCTGATGGGGCTTCTTGTCCAGTTCCTTCTTGACATTACAAGGCCAAGATATGCAGTGTCACGTGGGGAGCTGGGCCACTTGTTTCTCCAATCACTGTGCTCCAGAGATGCAGAGCTTGCACCAGTCCTAGCAATAACCCCAAGACAGCAGCTATGATTTGGGGGACCAGGAGAGTCATCTGGTTTGGGGACCAGGAGAGTGAAGCTGCATCCCTTCCTGATCTGCTGTGTGGTGGTGGGGAGATGCTTTGCATGCAATTCATATGGCCATACCTCACCTTTCAAATGTTGATGTCCGAGTCTGAGCGATCTAGTCTGGATACATCTAGGGGCAGTTAATCATACCCAAACATAGGCATGTAGCCACCACTCCAGGTGGAGGGAGCTGTCCCCTGGAGACGTTTCTTTCTCTCTGTTGATCATCTAAAGTCCTAAAATAACTTAACTTAGATTTCATTGATTGACTTGAAAAATTTTTGAATGTTTCTGTTTCCCATTCTACTTCTTATTCTTGTGTCTTTTGTTTCCTTTCTGTTTAATGATGTGGCCTGTTTCTCACTTTTTTATGTATAATGTAACTTGTATAGTGGGACCCTAGACATCACTGAAGCCAAATTCTTGATCTAATTAATAATAATAAAAAGGGAGAGTGATATACTCTTTGTGCAAAAACTTAATTTTTTTTCTAATTCCTGTTAAGTTGAAGCAGCTCATTTCTCTTGAAATGCAATTGAAATGTCATTAGTATTTTCATTACCATTATGACTGATGATACAAGGCAGGCAAGTAGATTTGGGGCCCAGGCTGATAAATTGTCATGACGTTTTTGTAAGACTGTGCTAAACACTTCAGAAGTCACATGCCAAGTGGTTCCAGATCATTCAAAAAACCAGAATAATTTTTTTTTCTCTTTAACTCCTGGAATGAGAAACAGCCGCATAACCATACAGAAATAGCACAGCAAGCCCTGAAAATGCCCAACTGTTGCTAAACATTTTTTTCTTCAATGAAGCAGTTAATCTTCATCAATGAAGATATATTACTGGTGGGTCTTTGGCATTTTGTGGGGCTTGTTTCCCATCCCTGAGGATTCACATCTCTAGATGAAACAGTTCTTATGTTTGTGGGGAGGAGAGGAATTCCTGTGGAGAAACCCAGCTTAAGATCGAACCATAACTTAGGCTGCCTTTAGAGGCTTTCTTGAGAGCTTGAGATGGATTCAAGTGATATATGTGTATAAGTTACCATGACGGTTTTGCTTCCAGAGACTTTTCCCATCACTAAATGAACAATGAAGAATTGATAAACAAGAGGGGAGAGGATAAGACATTTTACCATCTTTGCTTTGAGTTAGCTTAAAACACAGATAAAGAGAATTATGCACTCAGTGTGGCTTGTTCTTGTGTCTGTTGGATAGGCTATATTTATTTCATTGATTCCTTCTGTACATACGAACAACTGCATAACTGTGTCCTGTAATTTCTATGTCTTTCTCCCACCTGAAATTTTAAATTGCTGTGTTGCTGATGGGTTTTTAATATTACTATTATTTTTAATCTCAGTTTACTAGGAGAAATGAAAAAAAATATACTCACATCAAGCATTTATAATGTCTCTCTTGTCATGTGACAGAAAAACAAATATTTCTAATTTTCTTCCTGGGTAAGAAATCCATCCTAAGGGATCATGGGAAATTTCCACAGTTTTATATTTACCACACATATACTGTGATACCTTTCTTTGCAGTCATTTTGCTTCCCATTCAGGGAAGAGTTGACAGTGCATGTTTGTGCTGCTCCTTCATTGGTGACAAGGGGATATTTACAATGATATTCCCTACCCATAGGAGACTTAAGGATAAGCGAAAATGAAGGCTCAGAGCTCGATTCATTTGCCCACACATAGCTGTCAACTGTCATTTGAGATGCCTAGGATATCCTGCCTGGCCTCCAGCTGCTCTTGCAGAAGGGCAGAGGTCTTGCCCGAAGCCCTTTATCATATCTGCCAACCTCCCTCAGATGTTTCGAATACCTCAGGGCATTTCAAAAGCAACCAGGTGCCTCAGTAGATGTTATACTTCTGGCCCAGGGATGCATCATCCACATTTGAGCCTTTTCATTTCAGCAAAAGAAATTTAAACTAGAGAGATTGTGATTTGGCCAAAAAGTGTCAGGACCAGGATGGATCTTCTCACCCAAATCTGGATGTCTACAACATGAGATTGCTATGTGAATTAGGTTTCTCAGCTTTCATTATAGTCAGTGAAAGTTTAGCCAATGGGGCCTGAAAGCAATTAATCTTGGACTAAAGTAGACCCGCTTTTTCAGGTGCATTACCCACCCTGCTCTTCTCACTGTATTAATTTGACGTCTCTTACTTGTCATGGCAGCTTAGACACATAGCTCTCATGTAGACACCCAGGTTGCTGCCACCTGAAGATAGATGAGATGAAACACCTATGCCCTTAGTTATTAAAAAAAAAAAAACAACAAAGCCACACACTATCAGGACGGTGTAAATACAAATCCATAGATCTGTTTTCAAAGACAAAATTCAAAATATTGAAGTTGATTGAGCTATTTCACTGGGTAGTTGTTCCAGGAGGAGAAAACAAGGCCTGAGGGTCTTTTCATGCCCAAACTACTAAATAAAATATCTTTACACTTCTTTCTCCCAGCATTCTAGGTTTTTTCACAAAACTTCCAAGGTCAGGTTTGCACACAATTGTCTGAAACTGGGACCTATGCTTAGGTAAACCTGTACTAGGACATGGCATTTGAGCAAATAAAGTATCAACTTAATTTGAAGCACAAAGGTCGGAGAGCCTGTGCTTGGCAGTTTACTCAAGTTCATTGTTTTTCCCATAGTTTGAGGGCCTGACCAAAACCTCAGTCGGGGTCAGAACTTCTGCAGGTTCAGTCAGTGTTAAATCATTCCTCTTGGATAATAAAATTCTGACACACTGTGAAAGCAACCATAATTAATGAAAAGTACTCTGATACACCTTTCTGTATTTTCTCTGTTTGGTGCTATAAAATAAGCATATAAGGCTGTGGGGAGAGAAGTTCATTGGTTGAAGAACCTAAAATATGCTGTTTTGGCTCCAGTAAATGTGAAAACTGAAGACAGACTTGCACCAAAGCTGTGCAGGAAGGTACTCTGGAGATTTAGAGTGGCTCAGGCATAGATGGGCAGCGTTCAAGTTGATAGCATAACTCCAAATGTCAGCGGTTAAGAGCATTTAAGGTTTTCCCAGTATGTTCTTTATTCTGGTTCTTGTCAATCTGCTTTTCACATATGTCTGTAATAAGCGATTTCCCTCCTCCAGCTTCTTTCCAATCTATTCTTTGTCTCCTATTTCCATCTATTTCCCTATTTCATTCCACTTTGCACTCTTCACCTCTTTAACCTCTTCTACATCAGTCAGATCCCTTCTTGTGTCTATACTACACAGAGGCAGTCTCTGACCTTATTACATGTGGTCTCACTGCCATCCTTCTTACATTGTTATAGGAAGCAGTCCACAGCAAGAATTTTAATGAAAACCACTCCCAAAAAAGTATAACCTTCAGCATTTTCCTTTGAAAAATATGTAAAATCCAAAGATTTTACATTAAAGTTCATATTACAGAAATTGCTTATCACTGAGGTTTTTAATAGGATAAAAGTGAAAAGATGAACTTCAGGAAAAGTCCTCAATTCTAGGTCTGTTTGTTTTTTCTACATGCACAGTAATGCTGAGCTGTTAAAATAAAGCCAAACATTATAGTCTCTTTCATAGTTTTCAAATATTTCTGTTGTTTTCAGAATGCCATTAGAATAGGGAAAAAATTAACCATACATATACCATAAAGCTAGCTAACTATTAAGCTTCTTTGTTGCTAAGGTTAATTGGCAATAACACTTACGATCTTACCTATATAGTTGTTTAAATAGATTTCAGTTTTCATATCGCAGTCAATTAATGTGGTTTTCAGAATGAAAGCTAAAAAATCTCAACCCTATATCTATTGATCTGAAATACAGAAAAGGAAATGGAAGAAGAATGATATATGCACTCCCAGTGTGCATTATTTTTCATCTTTGGTGCTGATAAAGCAAGCACTTATTTTAGTGATAAATCAGCATTACAGTGGGATGAATGGACTCTGATACTAAAACAAAGACAACATGAAACCTTCTGAAAATAAAAGCTCTTCTGTTACAGTCTTACAGGGTATATGGTGGCTTCTATTAAGTGCTGAGATTTTACTTCAAATGCTTGTCATACTCAGAGTATTTCTCATTGTGTGAACTGGGGCATAGCTTATTACAGATAAAGAAGAAAAATGAAATTACTAGGCTGCCCAGCAGGGAGAGCGCTAACTTAGAAGCCAGTAGTTTTGGATGCTCCTATCAGCTCTGTGCCTTTCACTCTACCGTCACCCTACCCAAGTGACTATCTCTATGTCTTAGCTCCCTTCACCTCTGGCTGAGGAGAGTAGAAAGATGTGAACCCCTCTTGGGACCAGTTCTGATATTACTGGACTAAGTTATATGATGGAAGTACCCACCTGGTTGTGCCCTTGTTTTACTTTTTTATAACAGTATGGGTAACTGGGTTCAAGAAACATCCCGGTGCTGTTTACTTTTCTAACACAGACATCACCACAGGACTACTTAAACTGGTGTAATGCAAATATAACTTTTCAGTTAGAAAGAAAAGAAATATCAGATGGATTTGTGCATCATGCAGATAGTGTCTTTTGTTGACTGTATACACAGGGAGAATGAAGCCTTACCGTTCCTGGAGGAACATTGGGCTGTTTTACTCAGTGGAGGTCACTTAGTTGAACTTGTTCAGCAAGATTTTGCTACTTATTTTCTAACTTCTCTTAGATTTCATCACTTTTTGTACACTTAATGTGCTTGAAAAATGACTCCATCATTACACCAGCCCAGCCCTTGTGCCTCATTTGTCCTCCCCCCACTAGCAACTTGACTCTTCTGCTCATGCTTCATGCCAGCACTCTCCTACCAAAGCTGTCAGTGTCCCATTTAATCTGTGATAAATATGAACTGCTCCCAACTCCATTTGACTTGGGAATATCAGCTCTATCTGCCACATTTAAAAATGATCATCCCTGTTGTTAAGAAAAACAACAACTCAAAACACCACCCTTGACTCTTCTCATTACTTACAGACAGAAATTTCCCCATCTGTCTTTCCTCAGCTGTGTTCTTGAGAAAGAAATTCTATCTTCTGTTTCCTTGCTCCCCAATGAGCGTATGTTCATCCGATGTGACAGCTCATCTCAGTGTGACAACTCATCTCGAGGTAGCTCCTTGGTCCTACCTGCAGGTCTTTTTATTTCTGTCCCTCGGCATACCTAATGGCTTTTTATGTCTTAAAAAAAGCCCTTCAGCTTGCTCTTCTGCTTAACCTCTGCATGTTCCCTCAAACACTTTTTTCATTTAACTTCTTTTGAAGATTTTAATTTTTCTCCTTTGCCTCCTTCATCCCTGTGTATTAAATTATTCATTCACTGAGATATTTAATGGCAAATTTAATTTCTCCAGCAGCATCCATCTCTGTCTGTCTCACTTGACTCTGTCAGTCTCCAACACCTTAAAAATGTGACTTTCTTCTCAACCAAAGTTTCAGGCTCTGAGCAAGAGAAGCCTGTGGCTCTGAAACCAATAGCAAGCCCCTTTAGCTTAAATCTGTATTCACAAAGTCTGTGATCCTAGGGCTTTTGACTCTGAGTTACTCTTTTGAACCCTTGAGTTTTTCTCTCATTAAATTTATTGATTGCTGTCACCCACATATAACTAACATGTTCTTCTACTTTGATCCAGCTTCTAATAGAAAACCTCATTTCACCTGTTCATTACTTCCTGGCATGACAAAACTTAGTTGTTTCTCCCAAGACATTTTCAAATCCAACTCCCCTCTCTTTGAAGGACTGGAGGCCTGGTAGGGGTACACCAGGGGGGGCTGGAGTAGCCTGGGTATGAACACATTTAGAGACTTTTCTGTTACTGTACCATACTGCCCCAGAATATGAGCTGCTTCCACCATCTCCAGTAAATTTTCATCTTTGAGTACCCTGAGCTTCAGACACACATCACTTTATTTTCCATGATTGAGGCTGCATAGCCTTTATTCCTCAGTCTCCTGACTCAGGTCCCCACCATTTTAATGATGGCAATATGCAAGGAGGAGGGAAGGGAATGAGACGGAAGATCCATGATTCTTTCTGTATCAGTACAGGAAAAAGCAATCCCAAAACAAAGCCAAAAGGCAAAGCTCAAGACAAAACTCATTTCCTACAACGTCTAATTCACTGCAAATACAGAATTGAAACAGGTGGGAAAATGATCTATGGAAATTTTAAATTACAGTTGATCACCACTCTTGGAGAGTCAATGGGGATTTGAGACTCATCCTGGTGATAAGCAGAGTCAATCATAGAATCATAGAATCATCAAGGTTGGAAGGATCTTCTAGATCAAGCCCAGACATTAACTTAACACTACCAAACCCACCAATATTATGCTTCCTTTCCCTTTCTTTCTTGGCTTTAATTCTTGCATGCATCCTGCTAACAGCTACGTTGTTTTCAAACACTGCATGTCATTGCAGGCTGCAGATCCCTGCAGCTCCACACGATCCTGGGACCCACCTCCCAGAAATGGAAGATGATCTGAAGCCTCTACAGGCAGCTCCACAGCTGTATATAGCAACAGCAGCTGCTTTGCTTGCTTAAGCAATGCCTTGTGAGGCTTCAGGTGTGCAGCAGTTGCCACTGTGCTCCCTGTCAGGAGAAACAATTATCTCCATAAAGAACTGAAGATGAAGACTTGCAGCATGTTTCTTGAACTTGGGCACAGAGATTCACCCAAGCAGAAAGGAATGGCAAGATGCATTTAACCTCATTAGTTTCAGTAGGGCTGACTTTGAGCAATCCATCAGTGTACAGAAACATTAGGGGAACTAAACTATTTCCACATCTCATTTGCATAATGGATGGGATGTGAAATGAGTCCTATGGAAGAGAAGCGCCCTGGAGGCACTAAAGTTTATCACAATATGTAAGGGTTCTCTTAGATCATTGCATTAAATTTCCACTAACAAGATAACAAATTAATTGTCTGTATTACTGTACTAACCCAAAGCGGATAAAGTGTACGATTTCAGCAGAGGAAGGCAGCTATTTAAGACAGCTTGGTGGTTATAGGAGGAGGCAGAAGAGATTAGTATGTCTCCCAGCATTTGCGTGCCATGATGCTAGCCCTCGTCCTGCCCCTTTAAGAAATCTGGCTCATCTCTAATCTGATGCTGGACTGGAGCTTTATTAGTGAAGTGAGGGAGAATGAGTAAATCAACTGTATCAGACAAGCCTCAGGACATCTGGAAATTGATCATTCTGCAGAAATAAGCACTCTGTGTTTATTAGCTGGGAGTTCATCACTATCGCTTCTCTTTATCCAATTCCTAAGAGATTTCAAAGCTATCATCATAGCATTAGCTCTTCTGACTGTGCTACTGCAGATAAAGATCAGAAGATCCATCTAATGATGGCTTACCCGGTCTCTCCCTTTCTCTAAAGCTATCCCGATGTTAAAAAAAAAAAAAAAAGAAAAGAAAAAGAAAAATAGAAGTAGAAGAAGGAAAATAGTTGGAATTAAATAAAGCAGTCTTTGCGTCTTAAATTTTTACCTGTTGGCAATAGAGTAATTTTTTTTCATTATTTTACAGGAACTTGGTTTTATTCAGAGGGACACATCTTGCAGAATAGAAAATCCCTTATAGAAGTAGTGGAATTTGAAGTTTCTAATGTGGTGATGGAAAAGGGAGGAAGATAAAAGGACCTAAAGCCATAAAGCAGTGCTGTACATTGAAAGTACAGTTATTTTTAAATGATAATACATGTCAAATAGAAGCCAGGGAAATTAATTCCATAAGTTGGAAAGGTAATAATATTACTTTAAGAAGAATAATTACTTTCCTTAACTACATTTATCACATAGTAATTCAGTTCTCCCTTCTGGAATATGATGCAATACCAAACTTTGACTGATTTATTTAACATCAGCCTTAAGAAAAGATTCACCCAGATATGACATTTCTTCTAGTTCTTTATTCAGAATGGAGGAGTTATCAAAATGTAAATACTATGATTAACTTAATGTTTAGATGTGCATTCCTGTACAGCTGCATTGCATAACTGCATTATGCAAAGACACTGGGAGAAAAATTGTCTGTAACAGTTTTCCGGTAACAGTGGTCAGATGCATAAACAATTTAAGTACAGCTGTGGATTTCCAGAAATCTGTGGCGAGTATCAAATCCAATGCAATGAACTCTCTCTATAGAAAAACCCTCCCTAGCAGAAGTTTCAATGAAATCAATTTTTATCACCTGATTTTCTCTGTTTTCCGATGGCAAATTAACATTTATGTTCTCTTTTGAACTGGCACTTAGAGTTCCAGCTTAGGTGAGTGTTGTGCTAGATTATGTACACAAATAAAAAAGGAAAAGGTGGATGTCGTCCAAGAACCCTTCCATATAAGTACAACATGAGAGAAAACAGATGAATGCAGTGCGTGAGCGTGATTTAACAGTAAAGCAAAGATAGTTAATTAACCCGTTTGTACAGACGCTAGCACAATGGAGCTAGACCACATTACGTGCAACATAAGTACTTAATAACAATGGCTGTGCTTTTAAACTTAATGTATTAATTATCAGTCAGGGCTTGTAAGTTGCTTAGACAGTGAGTGAATGAGGAATGCCAGGTTTTTTATCCAAAGTATCAGAGGACCCATAAATCTTTTAAAAATTGCTAGTTTCACATCTGTGTTTTGTACCCTCATGCACAGACTTTAAGACAGTGTGGCCTGAACTGGAATGGGGTTTCTTCCAATTCACCCTTTTACTTGTGATCATTATGTTTGTTTATTTATAATCATGCCATTGTTTTTTTTGGTTCTTGGTAATCTCCTTCATGTCTTCCCTTGCTTTTGAAGATGGCCTTTCTCATTAAATAAATAACTTTTGTTTTCCCCCTTGTTTTACCACCCGTTGCTCACTTGCATGTACACACAATGGTGCCTGTGGTATCAGTAGGACTCAGGAAAGCTAAGGTATGGGTCTTTCATGAGATTAAACTTTCATGGGGGAAATGCACAGAGATCAACAGACAGGTGACAAATAAGGTCTGAATCAGGCCACCCATGTACACCATCTTGCTCTCTCTCTGGAGCAGCAACAAAAGATAAAATACACTGAAATCATGGACATGTTTGTGTGAGAATTTTAAACTCTGAGCCTCCTGTGATGATGTTGCAGATAATTTATTTCCCCCTGACTCAAAGATGCGTTGAACTGGGGGGTTCTCTTACATAATGCCTTCTGAAATAAGAACACCAAATGAGAGGAAAAAGTCCAAGGAAAGCTACCATGCCAGCAGGTCCATCAAGGGATAGACTTCCCACTACTGCAGGGTGAATCACAGCCTTGTGAGCAAATAACTGTATCTTCATGGGTTCCCAACGGTGTCTGTTGGTCTCTGTTTGCCTTTTGGTATCTGTGAATAAAAACTGAGCGTCCTTCCTTACTGGCTGCTCCAGATCCATAAATTACTTGTGTTCCTCAAATTAGATGAGAATTTCAGTGAGGTGAGTTATATATATAGGCTGAAGAAACCAAGTGCCTAAAACAAAAGACAGATGGCTGAGTCCATGACTCACTGGCGATGAACTGCAGTTGGGCCATGTAGACCTTGAGGTAATTCATTACATTTGTACCTCTTCTGTAGGGGGAAGATTTTCCTCAATGATTTGTATGACCTTGCTAAACCCAGATAGGTGGTAATTGAGCAGCAACTACTTCTTCAGAAGAAACAGAATAAAAATATTGAAAATATTGACTCACCCCAAAGGCAGTAAGCAGCCTTTGGTCTTTGACCTTTAAGCATCCTATGGTAGTCAATAATCTGGCTGTTAGATGCTGTGCCTGCCACTGATTTTGATTTGGGAGTAGTTTAACCTTGAACCAAGATCCAAGTAACCACGGCAACAGGAAGTCGGTCTCTCCATCCAAGGAGTTGGAATCCATAAATCAAGGTCCCTAATGCAAACACTGTGTGCAGGTAGAGATTTTAGAGGATAAGTGGTTTGTGAGGGATTACCTTTGAAAAAAATGAATGACTGTCCCTTGATATGTTGAAGCACAGCTTCACAGAGACTTTTTTTTTATCAATAGAGGTCAACAGGTTACAGCTGCATGTTTTCATATGGCTCTTTATATAGGCCCTTCAGCTTAATTAGAACCAGATGTTGAATTTATGAGGTTGTTAGCATTATTATGTACCATATGCACATGCATATATGTGTATGTGTATTGATACACATATGCACATTTCTTTCTCACAAAGTACATTCATGAATAGATGATGTTAAAGCTCAAACTCAGGCACTATAGAGTAGTGAAACACCAGATTTGCGTATGCATAGTTCCATAGTGCTGTGAATCCCATAGGCATAGTTGCCAGATCAAATATCCCAGTTATTCTATGGGACAGTGCTTTACTCAATGTATAGTGCTCACCTAGCCAACAGCTATTTGGTGGTTGGATTTTCCTCTTGTTATTCATTGTGTGACACCATGTCTCATTTATTCCACATTTCTAAGCCCTGGTATGAATAGATGAATGTTTCATGAATGTTGGTAATTTTATTTTCTCAGCACTGCTCTTGAGATGAGGGGTATATTATTGTTCTCATTTGCAAGAGAGAAGCCGAGCAGAGAGAGACTGAAGTTGAATGGATACAATCTGAGATGCTTAATACTTGATTTGAGCCTCTGGAAGGATACGTGGTCTAATAGGCAGAAACTCTTCTGCATCTCTCCAGTAAGCTATGGGCCTGTAATTCTGTCTCACTCCTGACTATTTCTGTACTTAGACCCACTCTCCTCTGGTAAGTCCCAGACTGATATCAGGTCACAGGTCCATCAGACTTTTATCTCTGACTAGCCCACTGTGTAACCCTAGCTTTCAGATTCCTCTCACTAGTGCAGTTCTTCTGTGCCTGAGTCTTCTGGAGATCTCTTCCGCAATTTCTAGGACAACCATAGGTCTGATATTTCACATTTCATCTGTAACGGACAAAGATCGGGACTGCTGCTTTAAACTGCAAATACAGGAAATGTTGGTTGGTATCTCAAAAGGTTGAGAACAGCCAACAAAATAGAAGTCTGTGCAGCAGTTTCTGTCTCTGCTTTGAGATCCTCTTGATCTTCTGGGAAAGGTACCAGGGTATTTGTGGGAACTCTTTGAGGAACCACTGCTGGATGGAGCAGGCAATTTGGTGGCAAAAAACTGGCAAAAGATTGATTACTCGCTGTTCTTTGCCTTGATCTATGCTGCTAAGATTGGCCTTCTGGAATCCTAGGTGCCTGCAACTGAGAGGAGATGAAGCTAACTCTTGGTGGTGAAGGATTTTGTTAGGGAACTGTTAAACACATTTAAATCCATGCACTGAAAAGTTCTGAGAGAGTTGGTTGATGTCATTATGAGGCCATTCTTGATTATTTTTGAAAGGTCATGGCAACAGGGAGAGGATCCTGTGAAGTAGAACAGAGCAAATGTCTGTCCAATAAGGGCAAGAAAAGAGACCCAGGGAGCAATAGGCTAAGCAGCCTCACCTTATGGGAGGATGACAGAGCAAATAATCCTAGAAAGCATTTCCAAATGTATGAAGGACAATAAGGTGATCAGAAACTGTCACCATAGATTCATGAAGGGAAAATCATGCCTAATCACCCTGATGTTGCTTATCTTGACTTTTAACAGTTTTCTATTACAGAAAAACTGAGGAAATACAAACACTGAGATGGACAGAAAACTGTCTGAACTGCTGGATTTAAAGGGTTGTGACCAGTGGTATAAAGTCCAGTTAGAGGCCAGTCAGTAGTGGTGCACAGTGGTGTCCATACTGGGGCCAAAACTATTTAACATGTTAATTAATGACTTGGATGATGGAGTAGAGAGCACCTTCATCAAATTTGGGGAAGATACAAAACTGGGAGGAGTGGTTGATATACCAGAGGGTCATGCTGTCATCCAGAGGGACCTCAACAGGCTAGAGAGATAGGCTGAGAGGAACCTCATGAAGTTCAAGTGCAAAGTGCTGTACCTGGGGAGGAATAACTGCATGCACCAGTACCTGCTGGAAGCTAACTAGACGAAAAGCAGCTCAGCAGAAAAGGCCCTGGGGATCCTGGTGAGCACAATCCAGCAATGTGCCCTTGCAGCAAAGAAGGCAAACATCTTCCTGGACTGCATTAAGAGATAGGTTCTCAGCAGATCAATGGAAGTGAATTTTCCCAATTATTCATAGAATCATAGAATTGTTCAAAATTGGTGAGGTCACACCTGGAGTACTGTGTTCAGTTCTGGGCCCCTCAGTACAAGAGCCATGGGCATATGGGACACAGTCCAATGAAAGGCCACAAAGATGACTGAGAATGTGGTGCATCTCTCCTATGAGGAAAGGCTGAGACAGTTGGGGCTTTTCAGCCTGGAGAAGAGAACACTTAGGGGGATCTTATCTGTGTGTACAAATATCTGATGGGGAGAGTAAAGATGGAGCTAGACTCTAGTCAGTGATGTCCAGTGACAGGACAAGAGGGCGCAAAATGAAGCACAGAAGTTTATGCCTCAACATTTTTGTTATGAGGATGTCTGAGTTCTTGAGCAGGTCACCCAGAGAGGCTGTGGAGTTTTCCTCATAGGAGATATTCAAAACCTGACCAGGGCAACATCCTCTAGCTGACCCTGCTTGAGCAGGGTGGGGTGAACTAAATGATCTCAAGGGGAGCCTTCCAATCTCAGCAGCTCTGTGATTTTTGAATCTTCATAAAATTTAATTTCCAAAATCTGATGCATTATATCTGAGACCTATATGCAGGTTGAGATTTGTAAAGGGAAGGAATTTATAAAGGATTGCTTTTGAAAGATGAAGGACTGTCCTGTATATGTTGAAGCTCAACATCACAGAGGCTGGGAGAAGCTTTCATAAATTGTCAAAGTCACAACACAAAGTCCTCAACCTAGCAGACTTTTCTTCTGTTCTCATCAGAAAAAAGCTACTGGATTTTTACAAAGCAACAACTGCTAGGAGTTTTCTAAAACTGGCAAAAAACACCCCAGTCTTTTTGTAAAAAGTGACTGAGTACTGAGCAGTCCCTCCTGGTAAACTCATATACTTATAGATATAGGTGTAATATGTATATATGCACATAAACTACATAAATATTACATATAAATGGGTGGATACACAGGCAGGTGTAACAGGCAGGTATTTAATATGTAGAATTTCAATCCCAGTGGTTTAAATTTGACACATTTGCAAGCAAACTAAATGGTTTCAAATGATAAGAGTTTGAGAAATATTGTTAAGGGAGGAATTTACCACTCCTAAGTGCATACGTTTTATTTTTCTGGAATATTTGGCCTCTTTGATATATTTCTGCCACTCATTTCTTCTGCATTGTAATCCCTAGGTAGAAAAATATACCACAAATTGTTCTTTTTTAAACTCCCACCTCTTTAATGAGTTGTGAGGTAAATTTTCATTAGGATGGGGATTCCTGAAAAATAACTGTAATGTACTTTAGGCAGGGAGTTACATAGTAAGGCTGCTCCCGATGCCTGCTTCTTACTCAGATGAAACACTCACTGAGTCAAGTCATTGTAGAAGAGAAGTGTGTGAGTGTAGAGAATAAAATAGAATGACAAATAGGCAATCCCACTACATACAGATATGAAGTATGTCTTTCTTTATACATATACAAAGCGTGATTTTGGTTGGAGAATAAAAAATAGTAATGTGGAATTATATTGGTTTACCATTGCTTATAAAGATCAGTGATGGTACATCCTGAAGAAAAAATATCAAAATAAAAATAAAAATAATAATGATCCTTGCTAGTATCAAGTCCATAATACAGGCACATAAACTGAAAAATACGGAAATATATCAAGGTAGGAAGGACAACAACTGACTACTTTTTTTCAGATATTCCCCAGGCAGGTTGCTATATCAATATTCATCCAAATTTTTTGTTTCCTTCCCCAGGAATAGCAGGTCCCCACTTAAAAGCAGACCAGACTTCACTTCATAGTAAAATGGAAAGTTCTGCCTGCAACATGATGACCAGAAGGAAACCAGCAGCTGTTGACAATGTTGCAATGCCAACTCCAGTATTATCTCTTCTACCTTCATCATCAGCAACATCCGAAGCAGGTAATGTTATTTCCCTCCAACCCCTCTGTTTCCTCTACATCTTTTTCCTTCTGGCACTGCACTGATCAATATGTGCTTGTGCTGCTCTTCCTGATTGGAGACGTAGTTGCAAATGTGCATATCTAATAGGATAATCAGGCTGTAATTTTTCTAACACTTTCTTATGATGATCATATCTTGGCATATCAAATCTATTTTATTCACATACCACCACTTGTGCAATAATGAGGACACAAGTAGCATCAACCCATATGATCTAGCAAGGGACCTTGAAGCAAGACTCTTGGGTTCCATTTTCAGCCCTATTGTTCATTTATTTGAATGTTCCCATTCCCGTGGCATGAACATAACAAATACATAGTGCACAGATAAGGAGCAGCTGAGATTTCTTTCTGCATACTTCAGTGATTTTAGCATAATATTCTGTCTTGCAAATGCGAAACTCTCCGGGGCAATGAAGAGTGATTTAAAATATATCCGAATAAATAAGTCAGAATAACATGTTTTTCAATCTACTTATAGTTTGTGTTTCTATTTTGAATACTATGAGAAAGGTGATAACTTTATACAGTCAGAAAATGAGCCAAGTCACTCAGGCAACATCATGCTTTTTCTTGGGCATGGAGAGAAAAATTAATCTTGCATTGTGTCTTAATTTCCAGTGAATGGGGAACCCACAGTACATTACCCTACATGTAGCCAGTAGGATTTACATAGCCTTGTCAAACCTTTGATTCCACATTCACAAAAAATGTGTCTGTATCACTGAGTTATGGAATGACTGCATATTTAATTATGCAATTGAAAATGCTGTTTCAGTGCAGACCTTTTGCTTTTCCTCTCATTTCCTGAATAAATAGTTAAAACAAGGGATCCATGCTGTAAAGTAGCTTCTATAAAGCTAATTTTTTATATTAAAAAAATCAGATTTCTCTGTTTAACCTTTAATACTTTCCTATATATAAAGTAAGGACAGATTTCAAATGCATCAGAGAAAGAGAGCACACAAATATTTTATGATCAGTTTCAAGATGAAAGTGTATGCTTGACTGCATAGTTCATTCTTTCCATTTTCAGAAGTCTAATTAAATTGTTGGTTTATCTGTAGCCCAGATGTTGAAACAATTTAGTGAAAACTGAAAGAAACTGTGTTAATGGGAAAACAGGACGGTGCTATGGGTTTTCTGTAAATAATAGGGAGCTCTTTGAAAATTTCTCCATTCAAACCAAGTTGACAAACTGAGCTCAGCTGTTGAACAGTCTTTCCTGTGCCATGTGCTTGCAAGTGGCCTCGGGCAACTCTGAAGAGAGAGAGAATGACAGGCAGCATGAAGGATCTTTAGTTCTGCAGGGATAACAAAGCCATCCAGTGTAAAGTTACTTAGAGGGGTGACAGAGAACTTCCAAGGGATCTGACCTATCTGGGTTCACCTCCTCCTTCACCCACTGTACTGGAGTGGATCCTTCAGCCTGCTTTAAGCTGCACTTGGAAACATATACTTTTGGTAGAGATTTCTCTCTTTGCCTCAGAATCTATTTCTAGCATCATATCAATCCTCCATGACTTCTAGGCATGGCTATGGCCATTTCAATTTGTCTCTGTCCATGGGAAGGAGTCTCACTGCATCAAGGTACCCCAGGGAAGTGAGAAGCAACAAACCTCCTTGTCTTTTGCTTAAATGTGTAATGTTGGTTTTTAAGATTAATGCTAGTTCTTGCTTGTTTGGGGCACCTAGGTGAGATTGTTTGGAGAGTGGGAAAATGGTGAATGAAAAGTACAAAAGCCTGCGCTGCATCAAGTGTTTCTAGTTTCTCTTCACTTTGGGCTGGATTGTACCAAACAGCTTCAGGTCCTCACAGAGGCAGTGCATGGCCCTGAAGCCTGGGCATCTGTAGGAAGACTTGCCCAGGCAGCAAATTGTCCCCCCACTGCGTCCCCAGCATCTAGAGGTTGCCATCATGTTGCATCATCTCTGTAGGAGCATGTTCCCTTTTTCACATGCCTCGGCGCAGACACACTGTTATTATTTCCCACCTCCTCTTCTACACCTTTTAGAGTAATTCCACCAGAGCTAGATAAAAGTCTTCCTCCCAAAGCAAGAGTTCCATGTGCAAACAGCACAGTATGTGTGGGAAGAAAACAACAAAGCCTAAAAACAATGCAGACAAACTTGGGTCCAGCGTTGGGCAGGATCTGCCTGAACAAAATGGAAAAGATTAGTACTTAGCTTTGGTTTTCAGCAGAGCAGTATATCACATGGCAATACAGCAAAATATTTTATATCAAAGATTGCTCACCAAGAGCTTCCAGATGACTTGATAACACCTAATGGCTCTCACTTCTATAGTGGTTTATTTTGGCAGATCTCCCTGATATTTTGTCATATGCACACCTCATCAAATCTTCCCCCTGTAGACCCATCAGACTCTTTTCTGCATAGTCTCCATGCTCCAAATGTAGAATCAGATGTCCTTGACTCTCAATAGTCAAAATAATATTGGGTTTCCTAATATCTTCTTTTAAAAGCTTGACTTGAAATCATATTACTTATTCAGCACATGCATTCTGACTATTGGCAGAATATTGAACACAACTCAAATACTTTCTAGAGTTTGCAAGTTCAAAGGCTTGCTAAGAAAAAAAGCAAAAGCATTATGAGTAGTTTCTAATACGCTTCTTGAATAAGTCATAAACACCCCAAAGCATTTATGAAAGAAAAATTAGTGCAGTAAGCCAACAGAGTACAGCATAGAAGTTTGGGTTTTTTTCTAAATGAGAAAATGAGTTTCAGTCCAAAGGGAAAGGGACTGTCAGATTGCAAAGTTCTAGGAGGGCAAAAAGGTATCTAAACAACATGAAGGAAGACCTTGAGAGTAATGTTCAGCTTATAGAATTACATGTAAGTATAGGTATCTACCCATAACCGTCTGCATATCAGTTTTAATTTTGGAGAATTAGCCAGTTTGGAAGAAAGCATATGCCTACCTTTACTCTGCTCACTGTCTATTTGTTATCAGACTCCACTGAGGACAGTCAGCTGGGGTAACCTGGACCTCTTTGGTGCTTAATACACCCATTGGATTGGGCAGGATGGACAGGAGACCTGCACCTTCCTTATACAGTGTCAGGGTGCCAGAAGGAAGTCCTTGGTCACCTTAAATTGCATTGACTTCCCATTTTAGAAACATATGTCACCCTCACCAGCTACGCAGACCAGATTTCCTCTTATTGCAAAGGGATAGTAGTACTCTCAGCTGCAGAAACAACTAACTGCAGATAAACCTCAGTAAAGACATAAAAACTTTGCTGATATTTGGTTAATAGTTTATTTTAAATTTGTTTCCTGTGCTTTGGCTTACTTTCTTTCCAATGAAAGTTGAAAACAATGCCAAATCTCCTGAATTTACCACAAACCTTGCAATTTTTCCTTTATGTTTGTTAAACTTCCTATATTCGATGTTTTCATCATCAACTATCAACTGAAAAATTTTAGCTTTACTTTCTGGAAAAAATTGTACTTTGAATATGGCAATTTAAAAAAAAATCTTGAAAATGTGTCCTACAAAAGCAATAAAAGGCAAAAGGTGGACACTGAATATGAAGACTGAGCAGAACATTTGATTTCTTATATCCTCTGGCCTGAAGCTCCTCTCAGGATCTGCAAGTGTCTCAGAGTCAAATGCTTAGGGCTGGAATTATTTGGACTACAAATTTCAATCGCCAGTGAGGCAAGAGCATAATAATCATTTTATGTGACAGGGATCTAACCTTATTTTTATCAGATGAGTGAGAAATATTTCACTGCCACTTGCCCTTAGGGCTCTCACATCCACAGTTTTTAGGAGTGACCTACTTGAGAGGGATTTTGGGCAACTAATTAGCTGCTCCTGATCAACTTGGATATTTTATTTCCTTTCTCTTTTTCTTTGGTACCAAAATGACTGCATTCCTCTTTTCTTTTGTCCTCTGTAAATCACAAACTGCAAGTGGGCTTTATTTTTCTTTTTGGTGTGGGGAGTGGGTTACATATGGAAAATGTATTTTGTTTTGTAGTTAATGAAAACCAGACTTTGGGAAGTTGGCCATCCGGGTCTTTATTTATAAGAGAGCATATGTCTGTGTTTTGTTTATGACTCACTCCTACTTCTTGCATTGTAACTTGGGTTTGTTTACGCAAGCTTTTTGCTGAATCTAAGCAACATGGTGGTATAAGAGCCAGTAATTTATTTTCTCCAAGAGAAAGACAGTGAGTGAGGTTTGTATGCTGAATCTGTCATAGCCTATAGTGTGCATGAGGAGATTCTGCCACTTGACGGCTCCTGGTTATCTGCAGAAAATGCTACAATAGCAACTTTATTTAAACCACTGCTAGAAGATTAGCCTGTTAGCCATGAAGGGAGTGATAACCCCTAGAAGAACCTTTCTTGAAATCTTGGCTGCTCTGGAAACTTCAAGGATTTCAAACTCAAATGACTGCTTGACAATCAGGTGTAAATCAAGTTTGCAAGTAGTTGTGGGCTGAGGTTAATTTAGGGGGATGTTTAATTCTTAACTGAAAAGGAATTCTGAACTCCATTATTTCTTTTCCAGCAAAGATATGTTAGGAGTGAAAGGGAGCACCAGTTATTGCAATTGCAAATTTAATACATTTTGTTTCTCTCACAAAGGGGTAGTTACTTATAATCCATCTGCAAATCCTGGCATCTGAACAGATGCCATGTTCAGTAAAGGACAATGAGACAAGTTAAGAAAAACAAGCAAGGTCTCATGTCCTAAGCAAAGGACCAGGAGCCAAGAAATGCTGGTTACTCTTCCCGGCTCTGACAATGACTCACAACATGACCTTGGCAAGAGGCTTAACTACTTTGGACTTCATTCAGATCTAAAGTAAGTGATCTGAACCAGGAGTAAGCTTACTTCAGAGGCCATTAAAGTCAATTATATGACTGAGTAGCTTCAGCTTATATCTGTGGAGAAGATAGTAAAGAAACTCAGGCAGGAGTAATTTGCCACAGGTGAAGTGATCCACACAGCTTGCCTGTGCCCCCTAGTTTCAGCCACAAATGGTTTTTGTATGAACTGGCATTCATGGCAAGAATTAAAGGCTGGAGTGAAGATATCATGAGTATGTGTGTGGCGTATAATAGAAAGTTTAATAATTATGGTGGGCCAATATGACAGCTATGATAAGGTGTGCTTCCTTCCCTCCCACTAATGAGAAATGAGAATAAAACAAAACCATGGAAAAGCATTGGTGTAGAAAACCTTTGTTGCTTTAGGAGAGGGGAGAAATATAGAGGAATCTCTGAGGACTGCTTAATAGTCAAAGTTGTGTTTTAATCTAGGACAATAAAAAGGAGATAGCAGCAATTATTCTGGGACTGCAGTAAGTAATTTTTTAACTTTCTTTGAGTTGTTTTACTATACAGAGTCCTTTATCACAGCCATTGTCTCTTCAGTAGTCATATTTACCCTATGGATCTTGAAATTATCTAGTCTTCATGACACTGAAAGCAGGCAAAACAGGGTTTCCATTCACTGTTGTTTTACCCATTCCTGTTTCTGTTCTTTTCTCTCAATAGCCAGCCCTCCACTGAAAAAAAGGTTCAAGCGCCGTGAAATCGAAGCAATCCAGTGCGAGGTGCGCAAGATGTGCAACTACACCAAGATCCTGTCCACAAAAAAGAACCTGGATCACGTGAACAAGATCCTGAAAGCCAAGAGGCTGCAGAGACAATCAAAGACAGGCAATAACTTTGTCAAGAAGCGGAGGGGGCGTCCTCGGAAGCAACCCCTCTCCTTTGACGAAGACTCCAGAGACCAAATGCCCGTTCTGGAAAAATGCATTGACCTTCCCAGCAAAAGAGGTCAGAGACCAACACTCAACCCTTTGATGTTGGAGCAAGCAGCCACTCAAGATACAATCATGGCTACCATCGAGGCTGTCATACACATGGCTCGAGAGACACCACCTCCACCACCTCCTCTGCCTCCTCCCCCGCCTCCACCCCCTCTCCCTCCGCCCCGGACACCCCGGGTTGGGAAAAGGAAAAGCAAGTCCCCGCAGGAGGAAGAGGAGGAATTGAAAGTGAAGCGGCACCGGAAAGGCAGAGGGAGCGAAAGTGAAGGCCTTCCCTAAGGCCAGTGCACTCCGTTTGATGTTGGGTGCCAGTGGTGGGGCACCCCAGAACTGAGGAGACTAGAGACGCGTTTTACGCTTCGCCCTTTGGGGCAGCACCAGACTCACTCGTCCCTTTGGCAGCCAGATCCCATTGTGGAGAGCTGTGCCAGCCAAGGTTAACATCTTCCTCTTCATCGCTTTGACCCAGCTCCTCCAGGAAAGAGGGGCAAAGGGGAAAAGGGTGGGGGATAGATATGGGGATAAGGGGGGCGGGGTTTATGTGAAAATTGGGGATATTGTCTACTTTTCAGAGTTTCCAAAACTAGTCAGCATCTCAGCATTGCTGTTCTCATGCCATACCTGGAGGCGGGAGGTCGTCCTCGCAGGGAACTGAACGTTGTCACTAGGGCTGCATGCTGGACTATGGTTCTGTTTGGTGGGCCAGGTGAAACTAAGAGTAACCATATCATAGTAGAAATCACTGTAAAAAAAAAAAAAAAAAAAGAAAAAAAAAAACGAAAAAAAAAAACCTAACAAAAAATAGTGTAATTTTCTCAACTGTGATCTTGGTTATAATCTGTTTGATATTTTTTTTTCCAGTTTTATATACCTACCAGGCTTTGGGGCAGCATAACCCAAAATGCCTGACTCCTGCTAGAACTCTATATTTCTTTCTCATTTACTTGCCTAGTTACAACTAGCTGCAATATAGGCAATAGAAAAGTAGAGCCTTACACACGTGCACACTCATTCCGAGTGCTATCCCAAGGAATATCATAGCATTTAAAATAAGGTGTACATGGATATTCAGTTATGATAGCATGTTTCTATGAAGCAACTTGGCATTTTCAATGGCATGTGAAAAAGGGGACATCCATCAACCAAGTTGTTTTGATGCTCAGTACATAAGAGTAGAGAACAGCAAGACACTTCTGGGGAATAGTTATAGTAAACATGGTCAAAATCACCAAAAAAAAAAAAAAGAATATAAAAAGATAAAAGAAAAAATTAAGACAGAAAAAATACATATGAAAAAGATGGGCCCAAACCTACCAGTTCTTTCCACCTGCAATTCCCAGTGAAATTGATGGGAAACCCAGGATCCTAATTATTTGCATTGGGTAGCAATGCCTTGATATGTTATTTTAAAGACAATAGATACAGTAGATTGTTTAAAAAAAATAGAGAACAAAACCCTATGGAAAATAGGTTCTTTCTTGGCAATTATTTCTTAAAAAAGAAAAGGAATAAGTGTTCTTAACTGAAAATAAAAAATGTTCAAAGGGTATCACCACTGCAATTGTATTAATGCCACTTTGGACATGTTCTCCAAGTTGTGGTTGCCTTAATAAACTAAAAAAAATTTTTTTTTTTGTACATACTGTAATTATAGAGGTCTCAGTCTGCATGGATGCAAACTGTGTGTGACAAATCGTCTCTTTAAATGGTCAGTTCAAATTGTACATTTCTCATACGAGTTGTACGTTATCCATTGATTTAACTTGGGTAAAATACTCAAGCTCCATTTCCACAACCCAATTAAAATGTTTAACTAAAACAAAGACTGAACATGAAGCTGTTCCATTGCAGTAACAATGTTGGGTTTTTTTTTAAAAAAAAAAAGTCAGTTGTTGAAATTCGAAATAGATACTTTCAAATTTATTTAATTTCTTTTAAAAGTCCTTCAGTACACTCAACACCTGGCACGGCAAGATGGATATTAAAATGGGAGGGGGGAGGGAAAATTCCAGCAAGGGAGTGGGGATTGGAATAATTTAATGTTTTACAAGCCAACTACTATTCCCTTTTTTGAGAAATTTTTGAATTGGTTTGTTGCCAAGGAAACTTCAAATAGCACGACACTAAACTAATGAAAACAACATACCCAAGAAAGAAGTCCCCACAAAAAACTATTGTGTTTCTATTCTGTTATTTATTTACAAAAAATCATATCAAGACTATGGTGTTAAAGGGACACTGTAAACCTACAGCTCATTATTTTTAGAGACTGATTTTTCTTTTGTGATAGCACCTTAGCTTATTAAAACTGAATGCATTTGGGGTTTGGAATGGGATTGGGAGCTGGGAGAGGGGATTTATTAATTTTTTAAAGGCTGGAATAAATCTTGAGATCCTATGTCCTTAAAACTGATAAGAGGGATCACTGAATTTTGTTTCCAATTTATTTTGCATCATTCATCATATTCATTTGCGCTTTTTGTTTTCCAATTAATGCAGCTTAGAAATAAACTGGCTGGTTGCTCATTGTGTTACAACCAATTTTGCTTTTCAGTTCTCTTGAATTAGCACGGTGTTATTGATGGAAGTTGTAGGCCTACAGAATAAAATGATTAAGCATCCTTGAGCTCTTCCCTGCTTCCTTAAAAAGCATTGGACTGAGATTCAGTTGATTCAGAGATCTTTATTTTTCCATCTCTCCTTTGGGCCTGAAAGTAGATGACAGTGTTGTTTAAAATGCAAGAAAAACTGAAGTATGGTATTCCAGGTAGTCTATAAACTGAAATTAAGCCAGCCAATGAATTATCCTTAGCTTTATCTACAGTGGTCTGAAAGGACCAAATTCTGCCATTGAACACCCATCGCAGTTTCAAGACATGCCACACCTTCCAATGTGCCCATAAGGGCTGGATTTGGACTGGACCTTTCTGGATGCACGGGGATGCGCCCCCCCCCAGGGAAGGATCACTGAATAGCTGCTGCCTCCCATGCCCCCAGGCTTTGGGAAAAAAAAAAGTGTTCTTAGCCTTCCAAAAATTACAATCCAAAATGCTGCTAGAGGTACCATGCTTAAGGAGGGCGTCCGCTCAGAGGGTATAACCCCAGACACCCTTCACTGAGCAAAAAAATTAAGAGTTCCTCTTGGTCCTAGAGAAACGTAGGGTAGCATTGAAGATCTGGTAGCTGCAAGCTGTCATTATAGGATGGGCTCCATCCCGATGCACAGGGTTTGTTTTTGACAACAAGAAGGTGCTGGTAGAGCACAATGCTGCGGTACAGCCTTGCCTGTTTGTCCAAACAACAGTCTGGTGCAGCTGGTGCTGGCTGGAAGGAAGATTAGCTTGTTAATTTGTGTGAAAGTGGGCTGAAAATATTGTTAGATGGCACTCAGAATTTGTGTTCTGCATGTTGCATAGTCTATAAATATGATAAGCAAGTTGCTGACAGAATAATATTATAATGCGATGTACTACATGCAGATCATAAAGGATTTAGTTTTAGGGCTTAAGGCTAAAATCCCACTCCTGCAGTTTATTACCCAACAATATTCCAGTAATGAGCTTTTTGATTTATTTTTTTTTCCCCTACCACTAGGAAGATTTACTGAGGAACTCTCTAAATTCTCTCCACACATTACCAAGAACTGTATAAAACTGGGGTGAAAGCCCTTTTGCTTATTAAGACCAAAAAGAACTTTCAAACACCTCTGCTGTGTCACAGATTAACACACATTTTAGCATGCTTCAATAAAAACACAAAACAAAATCACATGGCTGTGAGCCATATGAAATGAGGCCATGGGTTTGCATCCTCTCTGTGGGTCTTGTATTCCTCAAACCAGGATAAAAACAGGAATGAGGACAAGCTTGCAGGGAGAGAGGAGAAAAAAAAAACCAGAAAACAACCAACCACTTATGTCTCCAAGAGCTTCATACTGCCAGTTTCTTGAGCCCTTCAATATTAAATTTTCTGTGAAGCACCTTGCATGTTTTTGGGTAACTAAAAAAAAAAAAAGAAAAAATATTTAAAAAAGGTAAATTATAATGGTCATCAGCTACTAGGTTATCCTACAGCATGGCCCATCACTCTCCACTTGACAGCAATGCTTTGGACCATTCGTGTAGAATATTCTGTTTGTGTTGTTACATTTTTTTGCCTAGCTTCTGGTGCAATGAGGTACTGGTTCGTCACTGGGGCTTCTGAGCACTACAGCAATACAATGAATAAAGAGGAATCACTGTTCCATACACAAGGATTTCCCCAACTCTTATTTTCACAGGCCTTGATTCAGGACTGCGCTTAAGCACATTTAAGTAGTATCCTGAAGAGTAAAAAGAACAACAACAAAAAAAAAAGAAGACAGGAAAAACAAAGCAAACACCAAACAAAACAAACAAAAAAACCCAGGACGGTTTTCAGAATTGAGGAAATAAACATCATGCCCTTGCAATGCCTCTTCCTTCCATATCATCCAAAAACTGGGGTGCAGCAGTTCTGAGATAATTAGAAGCACATTTCAACAATGAACACATATTTGAGATCTCCTTAAGATGCCTGCCTAGGTTGTATAAAACACTACATAAAAAAAAAAAAAGAAAAAGAAAAAAAATGTAAAAACATGAAAAGAGCTGCCAATTGGACAACATGGGGAAGCAGTTCAATCCCATGTTGGTTTGTTTTATTTTTCTTTTTCTTTATTTTTTTAAGCTATTTCTTAAATAATAAATGCACATGAAGTGTTAAATATGTATATACTGTATTTCAAAAAAAAAAAATTAAAAAATCAAACGAATGGGGCACAAGATTGTTCTATAAGTCGTGCTGGCTAATTTTTAGTTTGTATTCATAAGTGGTTTTTAAAAGCCTTTTTTAAAGTGTAATTTGCATGTTCTACTTTGATTGTATGTAAACATATTTTAGAGCAAAAAAATGTATTTGTATTTTATTGAATATAGAGGCAAGAAAAAAAACTTGTACATTGTTTGAAATGTTCTTTTTGTAACAGTTTTTATTCATGAAGCATTTTTGTACATTTAAAAATGGATATGGACTTGATGTTCTTTGAGGCTTAGATACATCTGGCATGCTTTAATGTCATGCTCCTTCATGATCTTAGATGTTGGTTTTTAAACATTTTTTTCTAAAACAAAGCTCAGTCTTTTCGCTACCAAATCAGGTTAGCACAGTATAGAGCACTTAACTAAAAAAAAAAAGGAAAAAAAAAAGTTAATCCTATTCATATGTTATTCATTGTGTGAAATTAAAGGAATTCAATTCAGTCTAACATGAGTTGTGAATTCTTTTGTCTTATTTTCCATCTGTTTCTCATCACTAAGGAGTTTAATAGCTTTTGGGATACTAATACCATGCATTCACAAGCCCTCTTTATGGTAATGGAGAAAAACACGCTTTGGTTCTGTTCTTTTTTCTCTTCTCTATTTTTTTTCTTCTTTTTTCCCAGAATATCCTTAAAAGTTAAAAATGGACTGTGCCAAGGGCCCCATGGACAAAAGGGGAATTCACACTTTGAGGCTGTTGCATATCACCAAATGAATAGAAACGTCTCTGTGTCCCCAGGCACCAGTATGGTAGCACTCACTGCCCAGGTGGGATTTCTACTCCCCAAGCAGATGGAGCATCTCTCTCCAGATCCCTGCAGAGAAGACAGTCCAAGGGATATATGAACAAGGGGATGACCAGAGCCAACCATCTCCTCAAGAAGCAACAGAGATGAAGGGATGTAGGCTAAGGGGTATTTTCCATTCTGTGAAATCTCATGCTGTGACCATGGGACCGGGAGTTGGTTATAGCATGGGTTAAAATTTCTCTTCCAAGTTGCTGCTGAGCATGGTCAAGCTGACATTTTACAGCCTCAACATCCACAATTTCCTCTGCACCAACATCAGGTTTCCTCTTTTTCCTCCTCCACAGAGAGGATCCACCATGTTCCCCAAGGGCTTAACAACCTGTGCTCAGAAAGTAAGTCTTGTTTCCTGGAGAAGGCAGTGACGTACAGGTAGGATAGATAGCTCAGTGTCCTCTCGTGTTCTTCTGAAGCTTTGTGTGATGGGTTGGATTGGTGGGACCAACTCATCCAACCACAAAGACAATCCCTCTAACTGCTTGTTTTCACAGCTATTGCCTTACGTTACTGGAGTAGAACTGCTTCAAAGATATCAAATGTGATGGAGCTTTTCTCTTTCTCCCATTTCTCACTTTAACATATGCATAGACCCAGCCTTTGACAATAGTTTGCAAAGGTGCTGACATCTTTGCTCACTGTTTTTATCCAGCTCTGTGATGTATAAACCACTGGTCTCCAATTCTAACCACATTTTTTTAAAAGGCCTGCGGTAAACCTCCCTTGGAAGCATCCGTGAACTGTCAAGTTTCATGCTGCTGTAGTAGCTCAGGACTGATCCACACTCCCACCAGCTCTTTTCTGAGATTTATCTTCCGTCGCCATTGATCTCTGCTGTACTTTCATGGTGTCACCTTGAAGGCATGATGGAGCAAGGCTGGAGAGCAGCCATTGGGAGATCTCACTGGTGATGTTGGGTTTCTGTCCTTTGGGAGCTGGGTGGATCAGGGACGCCATCTGTGAGTTTTTCATACTTTTTTGCCTCTGATCTTTTTTTCACCAGACCATTGACACCATGTACAGTGTCAGAGCACTATACTCTTCACCAATCTCCATTGGACAGGGAGGAGTTGGATCAGCATCCCCATATGCTTACCCAGAGTAAAGTCAGACTCTTGATAGGATCTCTCTGTGACTATTTCATCGTTGGTGACTTCACCAGTAGAAGTAGAATTAAACTACCTCTGAGAAAAAACTTTGTAAGACTTAGAAACAGAGTTTAGTCAATTCACAGGCTCTGGTAGGTTGTAGCTTTTATTAGATACTCTTTGCTTAATGAAGTATTGTTCTCTTGTCTCATTTTGCATGAGTTCAGTGGTTTTTTTAAATGTACTTTGAATACTTTCATTATTAATCTCTGCCCTGAAGTAATTGAAAATAAAGAAAACATCAAGAGTGTCAGAAACAACTGTCATCAGAAACATTGTTATCTTCTAATTATCCTCCTTTTTTTCTGAGCATCCTTTGCTCATAGTAGTAGTGAAGCTCTATTCAAGCTTTCTTCGGTCATTCTCCATATCACTGAGTTTGAAATGAGTTTGAACTGAGAGATTTTACATTCCACTCTCAAGGTATGGTAGAGGAGGTGAGTGTTATGCCTTTGGGCAAACTGTGATCTTCATTTCATAGTGGAATTTGTTCATGTCTGCTGGGGTAGTGAGGCTGACCACAGTGACTTTAGCTTACCCTCACCTGACAGAGAGAAAAAACTTGTCCTCATCCTCACTCTCCCTCATGCTACCATTTGCAAGTTGTGTGAGCTCATGACATTAGCTCAATAGCATTATTGCTATTCCATAACACAGAGTGTGCACATAATTTTTGAACAATTCTACTGTTACTGATAAAGTAGAAAAGTTGTCCAGTGACTTTGAGGGGATTGGTGACAGGATCTTAATCAAAGCCTTTCAGTACATACAGAATTGCAGAATATTCATGGTTGGAAGGGACCTTTGAGATCATCGAGTCCAACCACAAGAAAACACACAAAAACAAAACCAAAAAACCCCCAAACCCCAAAACAAAACCAAAAACCACCCCACACCCACCCACAAACAAACACGACAATCTTAGTCACTAGAGCCTGCTCTGCACATTTCTTTAAAATCTCCAGGGATGGTGACTCCACTACCTCCCTGGGCAGGCTGTTTCAGTGCCTGATCACTCTCTCAGTAAAGCAATTCTTCCTGATATCTAATCTAAACCTCCCCTGCCACAATTTCAGGCCATTTCCTCTGTCCTGTCATTATTCCCTGGGAGAAGAGGCCAACACCCACCTCTCTCCAACCTCCTTTCAGGTAGTTGTAGAGGGCAATGGGGTCCTCGCTCAGCCATCTGGCAACTTCTAGAACAAAGGGAAGCATAGATATAAACAAAAAAAAATGTTTGGCCTTCTATGGACAATTAATGAACCACATCGCTAGTACACTAACAGAGAGGTTTCAGAGATAATAGAAAGTACAGAAAACACAGTGAAGTGTGGCATATCAAACAACCTATGGATTTTTTTACTGTGTGCTGCAGGAATAGCTGGTGTTAAAGCACCACCGGAGATGTAAGAGGAGTTTAACAGTATGTTAGAGCAATTACAAGTCCTTTCATTATGGCAATTAACTTCCTCTATAACACAGAGAAAGACCCACTGGTTCACATTCTCAGCTTATGCAGTTCAGCACTATCAGTTTCAAATGTGTTAAAGCAGTTTGCTGGAGCAAAAGATCTGATTTCATTTTCCTTATAGAAAATACTAATCCCAAAATGGCGCTAATAATATGATGTAATAAAAACTACTGTTATTTGTTGACTGGAAGAAATATCATATTGATAACATAGAACCTTATTTAAAAATCAAATATTTGGAAAACTGTTTCCAGCTAGCAGTTGGATACTATGGGTTTTTAAGAGCTATGATGGAAAGAAGAGGGGAAAAGATGTGGAGAGACCTTGGGAGAAAGGTAAGGTACAGTTTTCTGTGGATCAGGAAGATATTTAAGTATTAATATCTACTTCTCAGGATTCTGTTGTGATTCAAAAAAATTCTGAAAAAATATTCTCAAAGTTTCAGACATCAGCCCTAACTAAATGAAGCACATAGAAAGCTCACTGTTTCTTTTGCAGTGCTTGAAACACATACAAGCTTGTGGCTTGTATGGCATCCACTTGCCTGGCAGGATTTATCCCCTTTTGCATCTCCCCCATTCAGTGATGCAAAGCATAGAATAGGAACCCTATCATCTCTGGCTTTTTCTAGGTCACCTGCTCTAGACGAGGGGAAAAATAACATGTGTAATTGCTTGATTGGCCTTGAACATCTTTGAAAAGGCATTAAAATTTTTTGTCGGTCTCCATCCTAGTCTCACACATGCTCATATCTGGCAGCTCTTAGACTCCTCCAAAAATATTATTGGCAAACTATACTCCAATTAAATCAATAGAAGTTTTGCCATTGATTCAAAGGGAACTAAATTCCCTGCTGCATCTCCCTGATTTAGCATGCCACAATACTAGTTGTGGATTCAAATAGCTCTTAGTGTCTTCCACTTGTCTTGCCCAATATTCTGTTTATATATTCAAAGAACAAGTATATCAAGCAGAAAAATAGTTAAAAAGGTCAGACTGAAAGTACTCTGAAAGGTAAAGGCAAAGAATAGAACACATGAAGAGCATATGTGGGTAGCATTTTCAGATCATTGCAAGAACACAACTAGAAAAGGGATGAAAAATGCTCTCTGAAGGAAGCAAATGATGATGTGGCAGAGCTGTAATGAAGATAATGACAAAGGAAGGCACTGCTTACTTTTCTAGAAGACATTAAGAAAAAATAAAGTAGCACACTTGAAGGGGAAGCAACGAGTTCAGAAACACAAAAGGACATTCATAGAAGGGAGAGGGAGGGAGAGGCTGGAGGATATGAAAATTTAGGTCATGGAGAGAGTACAAAAATGGATCTTGTGACAGAAGATGGAAGAGGCAGTCTGGTTGCTTACTGGGACTTTATTGCTGTTTTCTAAGCTGACACAGCACTCATCATTTATCTTCATTAAACAGCTACCATCAGGCCATAGTTAGTGACCATTAGTTGTCAATTCTCTCTCTTTAAAGTGCAGATAAATAGACAGTTGCTGCAGGAATTAAAACTTCCTTTGCTTGAATTGTTGATACTTACACTTTCCCAAAATCCCAGTCAAGGATCAACAAATGACAACAAATGTCTGACAAGAGCATTTGTCTGCTTAAAAAGATGGCACCTCAAAGAGATGCCCTCTCTGATATACATGGACTTAGCTTCATTTACTTCAAAGATACTATAATAATGTTTAAATGTTGTTGATCTCATGGCTTCTCACAGACAATTTATGCTGATTGAACACCTACCCCAAGTATCTGAGGGTCAAGTACTTCAACCTTCTCAACAACTCACTTTCTCAAGGGAATTCAAGGTGCTCTGTGCCCAGGAACAAGACATCATGCAATTCCATTTCTTGGATGAAGTAACTGAAGTACTGAGAAAATATAATCCAAGATGTCCAGTGCTATTGCATACTTCCATTTTGAAATGTCATATATAGCTCTGTGCTGTCTGAATTTTTTAAAAGAGGCCATGGAGGTAGTTGAGGGGCCTATTAGACATAAATTTTACAAGTTGTGGATGTTTTTAACAGTTGTAAAACTTTGAAGAAATCAAAAATGAAGAATCTGGCCTGAAATCAGCTATTATTGAGGAACCTGGTCATTGAGTTGGAACTCAATGATCTTTAATGCTTCTTCCAACCCCAACCATTTTGTGATTTTATGATTCTATGAGGTTTTCGCTCTGGATTATATGAGAAGATTTTTTTTTGTTTGCTTTGTTTTCAAATGGTGGTTCACCAGAATACTAGCTCCATCATGACCAGGGTGACCAGATCTTATCAGCCAAGAATGATTTGCTTTTTCTTCCTGAAAAAGGAGGGGGAGCAAGGAGGCATAACCTCTGTGTGGTCTGAATTGCTGTCATCTCAATTCAGAAAATCATTAGCACATCCTTATGGAAATTCAGAACATAATATAAACAAGAACTTTAATTTAACCTTTGGTTTAGTTCCAATTACATCAATATGATTTAAACACATTAAAATTAAATAGCTGATTAATTGTTGTTAGAAGAATGAGCATTTACCTGAATTCCAATTCCAAAACCTTGTCCCAATTGGCCAAACTGAAGTTAAATGATTTTATTGAGTGGAAACAGGAATTGATCAACTCATATTTTAAACAATCTCACAAGGTGTTTCTAGCCCCAGGCCTCAGTTTACCATGAATAATGCTTGCATACATTGAAAGACTGTTTGTTAACATTACCAAAAGCCTGTGAATTCCTTGCAGGAAAGGTGTAATTTGTACAAGAGAACATCCTTACTGAGACTTTCATGACAGGACATTCTCTCCCAGTCATCTTCTTTATTTATTTTTTTAACCATGAAAAATATGGCCATGTCATTTACACAGCAAAGTGAAAACGAATCTTTAAACAAGGGCAAGAGTTCCTTTGTCCTTCTTTACTGCAGCCATATGTTTTTGTCCATCCTTCATTACCTCAAAAAATAACATGAAATACTTTCTTTTATCAGCTTTCTCTAATAGTTCTCAAGCACCTCTCTTCATATTGAGTGGGTTTCTGAAGATACTAGCTATGTAACTTTGGATCAGTCATTTGTTTATATCTTCACTGGTAAGGCTGACCCAAAACCGATAGCTCTCTGGTGTGACTGCTTTGATATCTGGATCACAGACCGGGCAAGGACATTGTTGGTGAATCACTAGAGGTGAAGCATAATGTTGTAGTCTATTTGCCTTGGATCCAAACACTGAACAGGAAAAAAGAATATTAAATCCTTGATATGGCAGGAGAATCCTGGATTCCTTCTTACTAGATTTCTGGATGTTCATGTGTAGATCTTTTGAGTTATTGCATGAACATAAATCCAATGGTCTTTCCCAGGCTTAGCCAACCTGTGTTTCTTCCTCTGTTCCAGGAAGTAGTAGCTTTGAAAGACCATATCAAACTGGTACATTATGTTTCCTGCACATCCTGCTTCATTGGAGGTTAATTCCTTGTGACGCATGCAGTCTGCTCCTGCCAATTAAGTCAAATGTATTTTATGCTTTACTTTTCTGTTGCCTTACAGGCTTTTGTTGGAAAATATTTAATAAATAAAACTTGCCAAACATTGTTAAATGATATGGTCTGATGATTTGGAATAAACACCCAGGCTTTAATACATCAAAAGGGTTGAGAGAGGGGAGGAGGAAATTCTGGAATGACACCCAGCTGGATGCCAACCACACAGTATCCAGCCACCAACCACAGTGTTAATCTCTTGCTAGAGAACTGTTGCAAAAGCAGAAAATGGGACCCCAGGTCAAGCAAAGCATATAGCATTGTTTCTCATGCAGTGTTTTTATTTGGTAGGAAAGGATAAAACCTGACTGCACTGGAAGGATAAAACCTATCTCACTCTTAGAGATACAGGACAAAATGGACTCTTCCATTGCAGTCCCAGCTCTGCCAACTCACATTTTCCATCCATTTGGTCATTCTGGTTTTGTGGGGGATTTCCAAGTATTCTCTCTTTCCAGCTTTAGAGAAACAGCTGGGACTGCTCAAGCTTAAGACCTGGGAAGAGAAAGTACATTCACTCAGGGCCAGCTGAGACACCAGAGTACCCAAAATATGTGCAAAACCATTGGATTTTCTGAACTAATTAGATTTATTTCAGTATTATTCTGTCATCCCACTCAACACAGGTATTGTGATAGGAGACAGTCAGTTAAGTTCCTGGGTGAGATTATATTCTAACTGGAAAAGATAGGCAGCAGATCAATAGCAGCAGAAATACAATCAGTACAATGAATCATCCCAGCATAGTTGACACTACCAACGACACACCTGAGCACACCATTTCAGGTTCCTACATGGCTCCATGGTCCTTATTCCCATTACATTACTTTACTGGCAAATTTTAGAGTAGCTTTCAGATGCAAAATCAAGACCAAGGGAAGAGACCTTTCTGCTCCCTTTCTCAGGGAGCAAAAGAAATGCTTAGCACCTGGAATCTTCCTATACAGAAACTTGAATGTAATTTACCCAAAATGACACTTTTAGACACTTCCATGGCATAAATTGTGGCTTCCATAGGCACTAAACAGAGTGCCCAGAGCAGTTTGACTCAATGAGGAAACAATGGCTAGCTGCATTTGGCTGGCAAATCCATACAAAGATCCTTCCAAGGGGTTCATAGCAGGAGTCTTCTTGAGGGAAAAACCTGCCACTGATGAAAGAGGAAAATTATGGGAAATCAAGGGAAAATCCTTGACAGAGGAAAAGCAAAGTTGTTGTTTTGTAGCCAGAGATAGAGCTGATGCTCCAATTAGAACACAGCTTGAAGAAATTCAATGCAAATGCATCACACTTGAATGATATATTAGCAGTATCAAAACAATTCATCAGCATCAGCTTGGGATCTCAGCATCACAGCTAAAGTTCTTTTTAAAATTTAAACGAGTTCTCTGGCAGGGAATTAGCTTCAGCAGTGATTGGTACAGATTGGCACCTAATGATGAGGAAAAGAGACAATCAGCACTTATTTTATCCAGAAAGCTTCTTTTTAAATCTTCACAAAATTGTGTCAGACAGGGCTGACATACTGACTTAGAAAACACATCTGTCCACTGCTTCCATGAAAAAAATACTATGATGACAGCATCATCCAACCCAACTCAATCCAACACACTGAGTATTGCTAGTGATACTGGATTACATGTTTGAGATAACAACAAGAAGGGAAAGATTTTTTAGATAACATTGGTGTCTTGGTCAGTATATTTTACTCGTCCTGTTTACACACACACTATGCAGGGGAAAAATTAGAAGGGCCAAGGCTTAAGCTGATCTCATCTTGGCCACTGCAGTTAAGAATAACAAAAAGGGTTTTTTCCAGTATGTAAACAGTAAAAGGAGGATTAGGGAAAATGTGGGCCCACTGATGAGTGAGATGGGCACCCTAGTGGTGGAAGACACGGAGAAGGCAGAGTTGCTGAATGCCTTCTTTTCCTCGGTCTTCACTGCTAAGGCATGAATCCCTGGCCATGGAGGCAAAGGGGAGGGTATGGAGAGAAGAAGTTTTTGCTCCAGTAGAGGAGGACCAGGTTCAGGACCATTTGGCCAAACTGGACATTCGTAAGTCCATGGGCCCTGATGGGATGCATCCGCGAGTGCTGAGAGAGCTGGCAGATGTTCTTGCTGGACCACTCTCTATCATCTTTGAAATGTCATGGATAACAGGAGAGGTGCCTAAAGACTGGAGAAAAGCCAACATAACTCCAGTCTTCAAAAAGGGCAAGAAGGAAGACCCTGGGAACAGTTAGTCTCACCTCCATCCCTGGAAAGCTAATGGAGAGATTGATTCTAGATGTCATCTTCAAACAAGTTGAAGAGCAAGGGTTATTGGAAGTGGGCAACATGGGTTTACCAAGGGTAAATCATGTTTGACCAATCTGATAGCTTTCTATGATAACTGGTTGGTTGGATGAAGGGAGGGCAGCAGATGTCATCTACCTTGACTTCAGCAAGGCTTTTGACACTGTCTCCCATAACATCCTCACTGGGAAACTAAGGAGGTGTGGACTAGATGAGGGGACAGTGAGGTGGATTGAGAACTGTCTGTGTGACAAGACCCAAAGGGTAATGATTAATGGAGAAGGTTCAAGATGGAGGCCTGTAACCAGTGGTTTGGTATCAGCAGCAAGTTTGCTGATGATACCAAACTGTGAGGGGTGGC